>CAUYQG010103850.1:0-64121 GCA_963574415.1 Tarsius wallacei
GAATCAGAATTTATTAATACTTTTGGAAAGTGTGCTTGGAGGGCAGACCCTTCTAATGGCTTGTTAGCATAACTGTAAACTATTGAAGCTACTAATTTGCCTATAAACATAGGATCCCACTGGAATTGCCCTACACAGTACTGTTCATAGGGCCTAATAATTGCCCTGTTCTTTTATATGGAACTATTCCAACCCCTGCTGAGACTTAGAAGATTAAGAATGTAAAGAGAAGTAAAGCATCATTCCCTGTAAACTTGGCTCAAGACCTACAAATTATCTGTGGTTGCTAATTGAACTCTTTATTTCCACTCACTGAAGCTCTTCAGTGGATGATGCATTTACGCGGATTTATTTTCTCCCCACCACTGGATGATCTATATCCTAGCCTAGAGGTTGCATCATCTTTTGTAACTCCCCACAGAACTTAGAAGGCCATGGCAAAGACTACGTGAAAGTTATTCTTAACTGTAAATCATCGATGAAAGCTATATTTTCCATTTACACTGGACCTATGTACTTTCTATTCCCTAGATTTTGTAACTAACTTATAAAACTCCTCCCAGGAAAAGTATGAAGTCATTCCTAAACTGTTATGGCTTTTCCTTTCAAAGCACATATCTGGATTTTCTTGTCTAAATTACAGCAGATTTCTTCCAATTCTTAATATGGTGTGGATTTATGTGATTTACCAGTTTAAAAAACATTGAAATATCAGCAATGGCATATGGCTAAATATAATAGAAATGGAGACTGGCTGATTCCTAGTCTGTCATTCTCTTGTGTAAGTACAGGCTGATAAATTACTGCCTACCTGTTTTTTTAAAAAAGTTCCAATGCCTTTATTTTTCTCTACTTTCCATCTTCCCCACCTTCTTTTTTTTTTTTTTCTTTCCGTTAATTTATGTTTGAAATGGATGTGAGTATAAACACTGATATCCCCAGGAATGGACTTTCCTTGCCCATTTAACATGAGAGAGATGTTAATCCAACCCCAGATAAACACTTTATCACCTTTTTGTTTTGTTTTGCTTTTGGCCAGGATGCACTTAAGAAATACATACAGTATTGGTAGGATGCTTTATAGCCTCCAGTGATTCTCTCATGTGGCAAAAATGAAAAAGGAAAATAAAAATCTGAGCATCAAAAAAGTTTTGTCTGACTCAGCAAAATAAATGAATTAAAACATTGCTTTCTTGATTGAGGTTGAGTATGAAAGCTGACAGTTACTGGGATAGTATTGTCTATGTCATTCTTCTTTTTTAATCACCATAGAAACACAGCTCTTAGCATAGCATGAAAAGAAAAATACAGGGCAACCTCCTTAGGTCTCCTCCCACTGTGGGAGCTTTTCTGTCTTCTCAATAAATCCTGCTTTCCAAAATAAAAATAAAGAAAAATACAAATGGAAAGTTACATAAATATGCATTACTTCCTTCAAATAAGGAACTGTATTTTTTCCACATTTTTAACCCTGATTCATCAGTACTAGATTGTCCTCATTTATAAAATCTAATTATTAAAAATTGGCTGGTTGTCAGGAGTTCACTCTCCAGGTCTTCAGCTATACACTGAACTTTTCCTGCCAGAGCTGGGTCCTTTCCAATCAGCTTGTCCTTGGTTAAGACATGGTAGAAAAACATCCTCAAGTAGGTTGAGTATTTTATCACTGGCCAAATCGTCCCTGAGTCAACTTTGTCCTAACCCCATGTTTGCTCTTTCTCATACCATACACATGGAAAAGAGGAAAATAACTCTGTCCTTTTTTTTTTTTTTTTATCAGTTCTTTCTGGGAAACAGCCAAACATCCTTTTATAATCAAATGCCTGTATATCCAGAGGCCATTGGCCACCATCCAAACATTTATTGGTCATTGAACACCTTGCATGAGGTAATTTTCAATTATCTTATTAAACCGGAACAGGGATCTGGTCATGTTTCCTTTGCTTATAAATGTAACTCATGTTCTTATTACTGTTAATAGCAGTACTTGTGGGGTGCCAGTAGTTTTCTCGTCACTGTCTCATAGTAAATACTGTCCAGTGTCCTTTGTGAAGGAAGACACCAGGAACAAAGAGGGTAAGGGCTAGACAACTCAGTCTTTGTTTATTTCAGGGGAGGGGAGCTGACTTGGGAAATTGCACATGACCAAATATGGTGGTGATGTTTTATAACATGACAAAAGTTTTTGAGATTTCTGTGATGTAGTCCTTGGGAGGAAAGTAGAGTATGTGGAATATTTTGAGAGAAAATTATTACCAATTATTTTGTTGAAGCACAGCTTTATATTGGGACACAAATGCTTACGTAATGGCAAAACAGTCAGACCAACAGATATTATGAAGTCTAAAACTTCTCTTCCCAGGACTTCTAAGTTCTCCAACTGATAAAATCATTTAAATGTTTCATGCTTTTGAATTAAATGCTTGATTTACTTCATTTAATGAATAATATTTTCAAGAGTAGGGTCCACACTATAAGCTCCAGATGATTGTTTAAAAAAAGAAAAAAAAAGAAATATAGCAACTTGTAAGTTTGTGATGTTGAGAGTTGAGTCTCACTGAGTGACTCTGAGATGATACAGAAGGATAGTAGCTGAAAAGAGAAGTAGCAATATAAATAGAAAATCTTTGTGCCTATAATGGGAATTTATCACAAAAGAATAATTGCTTTCCCATTCCAGCAGCCTTTGTACTGGAAGAAAACAGCAGCAACAACAAATCTGGTTATAATATATGTTAAAATAAGTGTGTATGTTTTAGGGTAAAGAGATTATGGAGTTGGTTTCATCTTAACTTCAAATTTTAATTGTTATTTTTTTAGCACTTTAAAAGATGACAAATCACCTATCTCTCTCTGTAATCTATTATTTTTAGTAAAGTACTAGCTTAAAAGAAAAAAAAAAAACATAGTGTAATTAAACATTTCCCTGACCTGTCTTCTGAAACATGAGAAATCAGGGTTTATACAATTTTCCAGCTTAATTTGAGAGTGGAAAGAAAGCGCAGAAAGTTCAGTGAGATTCATTCGAGATATGATTCTAGAAGAGTCTGTCCCTGAACCTATGTGCTTTACTCCAGATGAACACTAAAGAAAAGAGTAAGATGTGAACTTTCAGTACCTATTAGAATGTGGAATTGCATTATTTCAGGTATGAATTGCATTGTTTAGGGTACTAAGTGAATTATACCAAAAAGCCCAGCAGAGGAAAAAACTAGAGGGGACATTACTAAATCATCGGACATATTAAATATTTTGCAAGTAAGTGGCTGATATGTTAATTGAAGAAAGCATCAAAGTGTGAATGGGGTATTTTCTGCCCTCTTTGTATCTGTAATATTGGTAGTTCCAAGTTAAGTTGATTTTTTTTTCAAAATCACTGCATAAATAAAATCAATTTATAAATATTTATAAACTTATTTCATTAATCCTTTTCTGGTCTAGTGTCATGAAGCTGCATAAGTCCAAGGAATTAAAAATAATAAATAAAAGAAGCTCTTGAGAGTCTGTGATACTGAAATTTACCAAATGTGACTGAACTTATGTAGCTTTTCTGCCCACAATTAAATTGCAGTGATAGGTAAAATTTCTGGAAATTTACGTGGAATGTAATACATTTAGCTTATTTAAACTTTTGATACTGCTCTTCAATTTTGACATTGCTCATCTGTCCTTTCCATATGTGTCATAGTATTTCAGGCTCTTTTTTTTCCCTCACACGCAAAAGATTGCTACCTACGCCTAAAGTGTCCCTTGTCTTCCTGCCTTCATGTGCTGGTTGATTCAGTTCTCCCTCTACACAGTCCTTGGATTACTAACTAGAATGTTCTTATTATTTGTATTAATCTTCATTGCAGTCTAGACTTCTTTTGCAAATGTTCGAGATTTCTTCTGTAAGATCACCACAAAGATACATCCTAAGTTACATTTTGACTCAAGAATAGTTGGTATTTTTATTCCAACCCTGCTCAATGTTCCTGGGTCATTTGTGAGTTTCGGCAATGCAACGTCTCAAGCACGGACTGATCATCAGTTCTTCTCAGAGCTCCAGGTTGCGCCCCCTCTATCAACTGGAGCTCAAACTTTGGCTGAAATCAAGTTTCCATCTAGATTCAGGTCAGCATTTCTAGAACAGGGGTTTCTGCCCTCCATAAGACATTTGGTAATGTCTGGTGGCATTTTTGTTTGTCACAACTGGGGAGCTGCTACTGGTATCTAGTGGGTAGAAGCCAAGGGTGCTTTTAAATATTTCCAAATCACAGGAGAACTCTCACAACAATAATTTTTCCAGCTTGAAATGTCAACAATGCCCACATGGAGAAACTCTGTAGCCCTGACACTCATTACAATTTGTCTAAACCTCAGACCAACTCTTTTAATATGCATTGCTTTTCTCTTCCTCTTCACTCCAGCCATTTCTTCTGCTTGATATGTCATTCCAACCAGCTACAAGTGCTTAGTTTCAATTTACTAAAATCCGAATCCTTCTTTCAATCTCACCTCAGCTTAGATGTCATCTACTCCAATGCTCATTCCATTTGCCAGTAAACACTCTCTCCTCTGAATTCCCACCATGTTTTGTCTTTACTTATAGTCGGGTACTTATGTGGCAAGATCACATTGTAGGGTGCCTGTGCCTTATTTCTCATTTTAGATATTTTGTCTAGATATTGTATAACTCAATGTACAACATAAAGCTAAACTACATGAACCCTAAGACTTTGACTGTGTGTCTGGATAGTTTTTCATATTTTTTAGTCATAGCATGAACACAACTTTGAATTTATCTTTTTCCACCTAACATTGTAATATGCTTTTTTAATATTGTTAAAAAGTATCCAATATTATTTTAATATCCATATACTAATATTCCATTAAGTTGATACGTTCTAATTTACTTAACTAATCTCCTTTTACTTTAAAGTCAACTTGATTTTATTTTTTGACAGAGTAAATAGTACCATGTTGACTGTCTTTATCTTTGTTACTGTAGCTTTCCCCCTGCAGTATTCCCTTTGAACCAAATCCAAGGTATGATCCAAATGGTTGACATGTTCTTGTTGCTAATGATAAGTATTGCCAAATTCATTCAAAGATGATTTACCAGTTAAATTGCCTATGACAGTGTCTGAGGATACCATATACTTGAAAGGGCCAGAAGATCTTGGCTCTAGTGACCATTCTGCTCCTCACTAACTATATGGCTTTCGTCAAACCACTTAATCTGTTTGATCATATTTCTTTTTTTTACATGTTGAATGAGGATAGTAAATCTGAATCATAGGATTATGAACATTAAGTCTGATAATATATTTGGGGATAACCACAAAATTGCCAATGTTTATTCAATAAACATTTATTTAAAGCCTACTATATGCCAGAATCTTGCTAACAACTAGGAATACAGAGATGAACACAGTCTTAGCTTCAAGGAATCCTTAGTCTAGTGGTGCATAATTATTAAAGCATTATTTTAGATACAAAATTGAGAAGACATTACGGTTTTAAAAAATGCAAGGAATTGAAAGCACCAGGCAATCCATACAACAGGAAATACATGTATGAAATCCTGCCATATTAATAAGATCATTGTTAGATTTCTTTTGATAGTATCACATGGTCATGTTATCGCTAGTCTAAATCACAGCTACACTTTCTTGCTAGAATAATTTTAGTGCTTTTTTCTTTTTTTCCTCTCTCATATGTTAGGACAATACTTCTCTTCACTGCTGTACTCAAATGTGAATTTTCATTCCTGTTTTTTTCCTGCAAAAAATTGAAAGCATTTTTGCAAATAAAATAAAATAAAATAAACAAACAAACAAAACCTTAATTTGCTGCTGATGTCTTTTTTTTTTTTTTTTTTTTTTAATCCTTTTTGGAGCCATAGGTCTCTGGAAGCAACATGAGGGCATGGTACTACTTGTGTCTGTTGTGTGACTCTCCCATCAAGACTGCTTTGCTTCAGAGTAACTGGGAGTATTTAGGAACTTCTGCATCCTTAGATCTATCTTTTGGAGATAGATATTGATTTTTCAGCCTTCAAATATAAAGACCCAGAGTGAGCCCTTTAGTTTCTCATCTCTGAGTGTGCTGAGCATTAGAAGCTGAGAATGTGAAAGTAACTGCAGTCAAATGCATCAGCACTGGCAGCATAAGGATTGTTGGTGTGAGCAGGCAGTGAGATGGAAGTGCTTGTCTAAGGAACAGAAGCTGCCAAAACAGATTGTCCATGGGCAGGGATAACTTACGTGGCTAGAGATAATAATAATAATAAATAAAATGTTACCGTTTTGTATGCACCCCTGACAAGACTTCGGACTATTAGAATGCAAAGTGTCCTTTTAGCCTGATCTAAATTCTGCTCTCAGCTACTTGATTGACCTAATCAAATCTAGGATCTTTAGGATTTTAGATAAAAATTTCCCTTCTTTCTGAATGGAGCTCTGGAAGAAAGCCCATCACGTTCCAGCCTCTTCCCCATTATTGCTGTTAAAATACTCCCATAATTCTTGACTCATTCTTTTCATTTTGGATCATAAATGAAAGTCAGTGTTCCTCTTTGATGGTTATTTCACTTTCTTCCCTCTTTATTTTCCTCAGAATCAAGTGAAACCAATTATGTCCTTAGTTAAAGACTCATACTATATGAATATTGCAGTATTTGCAGGCATTTTACCTCTGTTTGCAAATTAGAAAAAAGACAAAGCAAGCTTAAATGATTGCAGGTAGATAGAAAGGAACAGAGACATTGGAGCAAAGTACCTGCCACAATTCACTTCAATCCATTAACAGACATCTGCCTCTTTTTCTCCTATTCTGAGTCAGCAAAAAGTAAGAGGAAACAAATAGAAATAGAAATCTTTGTTAATTTCTTGGAGTTTTTACATTTTTCTTAATTTATTTTAGTATTTTAAATATTAAATATTAAATTAAGTCATAGGGCATACATGTCAGAGTGAAGAAGCATTGATTAGTGGGTTTCTTTAATTATATCATGAGTGATTCAAAGAAAATCAAGAGGTAAAATTCAACCTCTAATAGAAAACCTTCTCAAATTCCTATACCAAACATTTGTGCTTCATTGCCCCTATCTTTTGCTCATTATTGACAGTTTTTAGTTAAAATGTAAGAAACAACTGAGCTTTTCATCCACAATCCTTTCTAAACTTGTAATCTCTTATAGAGCCTTTCTTTACATTCTTTGTGGAATTTTAATTATTGATTTCGGACAAGTGTTGCCACAAAGCAAATGCTATGTTAGAAATACTACCTTCTCAGGTAGGCCCACTTAGAGTCAAGGGAGGACAACCTGAGAGCAGCAGGGTTAGGTCTCCTGGTGGTGGGTAGGAAGGCTTTATTCTGACTAAGAATTACTGGTTAAAAGACATCTATAAACTTTTAAACAATGAAGACAATGCAGAATTACATTTAGAGTATGAAAGTTGTAGAATTCAAGGATAGAAATAGATAAGTGTGAATGGTGGAATTCCCTGTTCTCCTCTCCCACCCTCCAATCTGTAAGACATGCCAAAAGAAAATTCTCAATTACTTATAAAGTATGAATCTAGTGCCCTTGGTTTTCCTGAGATATGTGAAAAACTCAAATTTCACCAAGAAATCTACTTTGTAACCAAGATTCATAAGACAGTACTTATGTCCATATGTTGTTCGTACCACAGATGAACAATCTCTATGCAGAGCCTCTGAGTTATATTTCAAGGATTCCAAATTCTCTTTATATAATCTGCTAGAGAGAGTTTATCTGCAGTTTTTTATCTATACTGTAAATGGAAGGTTTCTCATTCTGACTCTGTTAACCTTGCAAGGAGATGCCATTCTTATCAAGCAGATATTTTACATCGTTCCACAGACCGAGTTTTTCTGGGACTCATATTGGCCTCATTAAAAAATTCATGGGCCAGACTTGGTGGCTCAGCCTGTAATCCCAGCACTTTGGGATGCCAAGGTGAGTGGATTGCCTGAGCCTGCGGGTTTGAGACCAGCCCAGGCAACTTGGTGAGACCTCATCTCTACAATAAATTAAAAAAAAAAATTAGCTGGACATGGTAGCATGTGCCATGTTCTGGCTACTTGCACAAATGATGCGAAAGGATCACCAGAGCCCAGCAGGTCAATGCTGGGGTGGCTGTGAGCACACCACTGCACCCCAGCCTGGGCGACGACAGAGTGAGACTCCAACTCAAAAAAAAAAAAATCATGAATTCTACAAAGGAACATATACCCACACAAGCAAATGGCAAGAAGAGGGAAAGAACACTCTTAGAAGACATTTCTCCTGTGATCCCCGTACTTTGGGAGGCTGAGGTGGGGGAATTGCCTGAGCCCACGTGTTCGAGACTGGCCCTGGCAACTTGATGAGACCTCATCTCTACAATAAATCAAAAAATTAGCCGGGCATGGTGGCGTGTGCCTATAGTTCCAGCTACTTGGAAGGCTGAGGTGGAAGGATCGTCCTGAGCCCAGTAGATGGATGCTGGGGTGGCCATGAGCATGCACTCTAGCCTGGGTGGCAGAGTGAGACTCCAACTCAAAAAAAAAAAGAGAAGAAAAGAAAAAAAAAAAGAAGTCATTTCTATTTGGTACTTAACAAGAACGCAAAAAGTTTTTTTCTTCCTTTCATTCTTGGATTGGGCATATTTTTTAGCCTTTCAGCTTAATTTAACCTCATCCTTGCCTCTTTGAGCAAAACTTTGATTTATTTTTTGTCTTCCATCCATGTCTTACACATTCTTCAAAGTCTACCTCAAAGTCCATTTTGACTTCAAGGAGTTTTTCTGACATTGTTCATCCTATTTTTATATTAAGTACTTGCTTCAATCTTTTCTCAGTAGTGTTTTGTATGTAAATTTCCCTGTAGGCACACAAATGTACCATATGTGCACACAAATGTACCATAGCATATTTAAAGACACAGACTACAGCATTCCATTGAGTGTGTAATTCGTGTATAAAATGCTTCTTATCTTTACTTGTGGTTTCTCCATAGCATAACTCTTCATAATATTTTTTTATCCAAGGTAATCATGGTCCTACATGTACAATTCTTAGTCTGCCTGCTCTTTATTTTTTACTCTATTTCCTATTCAGGCTGTTCATTACTCGCCTTCTTGACATTATATATCTTTGGTATCCTGTAAAACACGACTCCAAATTTACCTTCTTTTAGAATGTTTTGCCTGATTAATCCTATCTCTTTTAAACATTTTTAATTTGGTTTCCTTCAGCACTTATTATTGTTATCCATAGTATGAGGCTTGCATGGATTGAAGTGTTATATTTAATTGCTCTTTTGGATTGTACAATATCCAAGTTTCTTCTAGCTTTCAAATTCCATAAAGCTCTCAGAATGTCTTTGTTCCCTGCTATATGGGAGCACCTCTGCAGCAAAACCATCTCTTCTTTTTGTATTTTTAAATCAAGCTCTGCACACATCAAGCACACAATTAAGTGCTTATGAACCAACTTCATCCTCACAAGCGTGAAGCTACAGAAGATGGCTTAAATTTCAGCATGCATGATTTAGGTTGAACATAGGGATAAATTCCCTGATAATAAAATTGATTGAAGGTGAGAACAAGGTATTGAAGAACAACAAGGGCTCTATTCCCTGGAGATCTCTAAAAGGGAAAAAAATAATTTATCTTGTATGGAGTCAGGGCACTAGACTAGAAGATGTACTAAGATTTTATCTGGCTCTAGGATTTTATTAAAATCCTAAATGATAACACTACTTTCATAACATGCTTCTGGTAAGGGGTTTCTGGTTTTTATTTTGTTCTGTTAAAAACTCCTAAACAAAAATAACATAGGGAAAGCCTAAATTATTTTTGTAATAAAATACAGACTTTGAATAATTAAAACATGGATGAACTGCACGTTTCTAATGCTATAGTTGTCCAATACTATTGAATAGATTTTGTTCTATTTGCTTGACATCTTCAAAAATCCAAAGGGAAAATATTTTAAAAACTCCTTTTTCTGTCTAGCAAGTGACAGTCATTCTATCAGAGACAGAGACATTCTACTCTCACTCCATCACAAGAATTAAGTTTCTCATTTTTTAGAAATGAGAAAAGCTGAAGTGTGAATCCAATAGTGTCTTTCTACAACTTATGCTTTCTTCTTGTGGACATTGGTATTTGTGCCTACTTGCATATTTCTTCAGAGCATTAATTTTTTTCCCCTTCTACTTCATTTATTTTTGGTTGTTTTAATATGGTTTCCAATTATGGAAACGGGATTTCTGGAGAGAAAAAAATAATTTTTAACTTCTAATGAGATGAGATTCTGTGACTTTGCTTTTCTGAATAGCTTTTATTTTTATATGATTCTTGTTAAGGAAATGGTGCTAAAAGTTGGTACTTCATACTTTCAGGCAAGAATTTGCAATATGATGTAATTAAGAATTCTATTCAGCCTAATTCATAGATACATACTTTATAAATAAAAAGTTAGAGTATGAATATTTTATCTCATCTCAGACTATGGAACTTTGTCCTGATAGCTAGAATATTGAATGCATTTGCTGGAAAATCCTCAAAAATCACCTATTTATGACATGATAGTTTTGAATCAATAGTCATTAAAAACTCTTTTATAGTAGAAATTGTCACCTTACTGATAAAGATATAATGTGGGCTATATCATGTCCTCTGCAGTGTAATAACAGCCTGATCTGACATGGACACTTACCTGTTCCCTTAGAATTTTGATGTTGATATTGCATGACACAGAGTGTTCTTATACTGAATTAGCCATTCTAATTCTGTATGATTACTTTCTAAGTGGGAAAAATGGTTAGCAGGTCCAAAATAAAATATTCTTCTGAAGTGTTAGATGGAAGATATGTTTGAATTCGTATTGAATCCTTTCAATTATTTTGAGGAATAAGTATACCAAGTCTCTTGCTTTGAACTAATTATGTGACCACATTAGACATTACCTCTATCCTCTGATATCCCAGCAGGTCATTGATGCTATTGTCACCTAAAATATCACCTGCCTTATTCAAAATAACTTTTATAAGTTATAAAGCAACCTGGCCAGTATGATACTTTTCTGAAAACAAAAAATAAGGAGATTTGACTGAAGTAAAGAGTAGCAGAAAAAGAAATAAAAATTAATATTAATATTATATCTGGTGACATATTTTTACCAAGAAAAAAATGATTTCAAATATTTTATTGATAGAGAACTTCTGCATGTCTTTCAGAGAACAATTTTCTTCTTATAGATGGTTTTGGTTCCCCTGGGATTACACACACACACACACACACACACACACACACACACACACACACACACACACACACACAGATTTTGCTAATAGTAGAAGTTTGTAAGGACATAGCTTATTAAATATCAAAAGATCAATGGACAAAAGCAATGCGGAATTTTTTCATAAAGCCACTTATAATTACAAAACAATTAGTTTAAGAAGAACCAAAGAAGCTGATTATTTACCTACAAATTTAAAGCTTGTGGTCTCTAAGAGACCTTTCTGATGCCCCCCCACATAACATTGTTGAGAGAGCTCCATATAACCTAAAAAACAATTGGTGCATGTACCCCTCTTGTCCTAAATCTCCCAGGGAAGGGGCTGATGAGCAAACAAGAGGAAGAAGGACCAAAGGCTTGGCAGCTTTTCCTCTGGATGCCTGCTTCAGAAAGAATCTAGAGTTTGCCATAAGAATAACAGATACTAGAGGAGTCTCCCAGGCTTATATGCTACTGTAAGTGAGCAGTGTATTAGCAACCAAGCCTGACAATTCCCACAGAGATATTTCCTGAGGCACTGATAATAAACTGATGTTTATTTTTTAAGGGACAGTCAAGGCAGTCAAATATTTTTTTTACAAACATTTCCCTGAACATTTGCTTCCCCTCCCCTAGATTTCTTTCTACAAATATATTTTTGGTTTTTTGTTGATGAGTTTTAAGGGAATATGTTAATAGACTTGCAAATTTTTTTTCTTTTTAGGATATCTTCAGTTTTTTATTTTTATTTTTTAAGAGGGTGTAGGTAGAAGAGAAATGCTTAGGGAAAATCCTTTTGGAGTTGAAACACTTTCATTTGAATATTTCCGCGATCATTGATCTTCCATGCAGGGATTCATTTATCACTTTAGACAGCCCTGCTCTTGGTTCTGTTTCTTAATATGTTACCAGAGGTTTGTCCTCCTATATGTAAATCAGTTATTTTAGCATAAACTCTCCTTTGTTTGTCTGTTATCCTTTATTTTACTACCACCTACCATGGCCCAGGTACTATAGATTATAAAGAATGAGATAAAATCTCTCCGCCCACAAGGTACTTACAATCTAGTTGGAAAGACAAATCACATACACACAAAATAATTAATAATATAGTGTTATATAAGGCACCAGCTTACATTAATATTGTAAGGCATTGTGTTGTGCATTACAGGAAGTTGAGATGAAGCTCTGAAATCTGAAGGAAAAAAAAAAGACTTTAAAAAGAAAAGAGTTAGTGGTTCATCAAGGAACAGCATCTAGCTTAGCCCAAAGGTAGACTAAGGATAATATGATTCAGGAGATAGAGTAGTTAGTGACAGCATTAGGGAAGGGACTAACGTAAGAAGGAATAATAACGATGTTATTTAGATGCCATGTATTAGTATAACATTAGCCCTTTTTTTCATTGTAAGCCTAAATATTATGTTTATTTTATATAGAGGCATGCTATGATATTTCAAAACCAGAAAACCTGTGATTTTTGTGAGTCATGGGTAAAAAAAGCCACAGGAGATAGACTTCTTGAAAAGTACCTTTACATCATTCTTCATGAGATGCTGCTGTTAAAACAGTTAAATCCTTGTGTACTTGTATTTGTAGGAGTTGTTTCTTTAAAAGCATTTTTAAAAAGCCGTTGGTGAAAAATCCCTGTTTAGTGACCATGAATGAGACTAGAGGAGAAGATCATCTTTTCAGATAGGAAAATAAGAAGATAAAGATAAATTTATTTTTAGAGGGAAATCTACATTCTAAGTAATTAAGTGTTTCTATCTGATAAAGAGCTGAGTGTAACAATTTCTAGGTCTTATGAAAATCTGGTTTGTCTTATTTCAATGATGAATAAAGGCAGTAGAATGAACTGGCTGCTAAAATGGTGAGAAGCCATGTGGGAAAGAACTCTCAGACAAGTAGGAAACAAGCAGGTATTGCGAGACTGCAGGAGCAATTGATACCCAAGTGGAGCCTATTTTGAGTGAGAGAATATAGTAAGTGTTTGCATGGAAAATGTACTTTCAGGTTACTTTTTTTGAACACTGGAAGCTTAACTTTAAAATGCAAGGTATTTGTCAACATTATCTGAAACACCGGACTGGAGGCAAATGTTTCAACATATTTGTTTTCTTACAATTAAAGTTAAGCTGACATGTTGAAAAGATGGTCTTCAAAGATATATTCAGAGGCTGCTAAATTTTTGTCAATAATTAGCCTTCATGTTGCTTTATAGACAAGGAAGTCATGTTATTTTTCTCCTCACATTTGCCAAGTAAGGATTTTCACTTAAATTTCCTCATCCTGGTGTTTGCATTTAAGCATTTCAAACAGACTCTTCACCCTCAGCCACCATGTGTAGTATTGCATTTATGCATTCAACTTCTTACTCAAGTGATGCTATTTTTTTCTGCCTCAGCCTGACAGCCACTAATAATAACACATGAGGACAGTCAGACAAAATGAAGACAAATGCTGCTTGTCGCAGCAGAATCATAATGTCTCCAGACTCAGTAAAGACAGTCTAACTGTATGTGGATGCTCTTTATAGCTTATTTAGACCTGTGGTTTTTCCCTGTGGTTTTTTTTTTTTTTTTTAAAAGCACAAACATTGTGCAGAAATACATTAAGGCAACATATGGGCCTGTTAGTTAGCCAAAACAATGTGAAACCATGGAGAATAAAGATTGCAAAGCACAGATGGATACTGTAAAAAATTCATGAGTGGCATAACAGATCTAAAAGGTAAATTTTAGTCAAAATTCAAGTGGAAAGCATAGGAAATACTTAAGAATTTGGCTTTATGAGGTTTTTCAAATCACACAAGATGAAACATTGTGAATATTCTGCAGATTTGTTTATGCCATAATGTGAAAATCAGAGCTCATCATTCAACAATAATTATATCTATATAGATTCATGCCATCAGAAGTAGATTGCTGATAAACAATAGCGCTTTGCTTCTATTTGATGTAAACGATGCAGTATTAAATATCCATATTATTTCCAGCTCAATATTAGAAAGTGTCAGTCATTGTGACAAGCCAGCCAAGAAGAGCTCATTGAGCCGTCCTCTGTGTAGCCAAGTGCTGTCGAATAACCAGGTTTTCATGCTATATTACTTTGTTGTTAAAATTGAGTTCTAAGCAGTAAATTGGCAAATCATTTTTCCCTCTTTTACATTTGGTTCTTTTAACCAAACCTGAAGCCTCAAGGAGACACTGGATTTGTATGTGTACATAATCAAGGTGTACCTTGAATTTTGCAGAACACTTGTTTTTTGACATTGTCCTGACTGTGGCTCATCATTTTTATTCTTGGGGGAAAAAAAGTTACGTTTCAAGTATAAGACCAGTCCAAAAAAGGTATGCCATTGAACCTCACTACGGCCAACCTTGTTCATAAAATTTCTCTAAGAGCAATTCCTGAACAAAGGAATGTTGCCTAGTGAAATAGTTAATTGAGTTTTAAAATTTACAATGTGGTAGGGAGACAGCAGAAAGGGAAGGCAATTGTTCTATACATGTGAATTTTTAATTACTCTAAGTAGACCTTGTAAGTTAAAGCAACCTCTAAAAAGACAATAAAGTATTAACCATAGAAACATTTCCCACTTAGAAACTTTTTTATGTCAAATTGAGAATGATGTCATGTGGAATTCAGATATGTTTTGCCATTTTATTACTAGAAAGACAAAGCATAGTAAACTATTCTCTATATGAAGATTTAGATGATTTTCAAAGTGATCTGCTGGGTATTTTAAAATCTTAAACACTGGGTAGTCAAGTTGTATAGAACTTACTTTTTTATAGTAAATAGGACTGTTAATGAAGAAATTTACAGAGGGATCCATTATACCTTGAAAAGACACTAGTATATTATTTAAACAACCAGAAAATTATTTGGTACTAAAAAGAAAGATGATTGGATTGCAAGTAGACACTATGAATATAAAGTAAATGAGTTAACTTATTGAATTGGACTAGTTTTGAATTTTTGTGGAGTTTTTTTATAGGTAACATAAAAAAATATAGGGACAGGTATTGCTTGACTTTTCATTCTTGGCACTAATGTCACTGTCGGGACCTTGAGACAGCGAATTGAACTTTCTGATAGTTGTCCTAATAGCTCTTTCAGGCTGTTTTTGGTGTCCATAGTGAATTAAAGTTTGCATTAGTGAACCCACTGAGCAGCGGCCAAGACTAATTCTCAGTTCTGTATGACATTTCACACATTGTCAATTCTTAGTAAGTGTTATATGATAACATTTTGAGATCCTCATCTGAGAATTGATGGGGAAATATCAAATAGTATATGTGAGGTTTGCCAACTGAGATGAACCCAACTCAAAAGTATGTTGTAGGGGATAGGTAGAGAAGGCAGTGTTCTGTTGCCTTTAAATAAAAGATTTACTTCCGAAATTTAACAACAAGGTCTGGCAAAAAAAGTAATGAAGCAAGAAAAGTAATGAAGAGCCAGAGAAAGACAGGGAAAGGTAAAAGAGATAAGGTTACAGGTTAAAAGGAGAAAGGAGAACAATGTTCCTTCCTTACTGATTATACCTTTTGTCCCTGTGGAGATTCTAAGAAGGATATTTTTAAATGTCAGATATTTTAGAAATATGTGTGTGTACATGTATGTTTATGTACCTTTTCCTATTAGTATGTAAACTTAGTGAAGGGAGGGTCCTTTTTGTTTACTGCTATATTATCCCCAGCACCTAGAAAAGTACCTGCTAGAGTAGACATGCAATTTATATTTGTTGAGTTAATGCATTTCTTAAAAAGAATATAATTTTGCTTATGTTCCCACTGTTACCTAAGGAATTATAGATCTTTTGGGCCCTCCTTTAAAGTGTTAGTTTGATTAATACTTAGCAACAGTGATTGCTGTAAAGGAGCACATTTCAGCTTAGAGATGTGCCATCTTGTGTGGTGAAGAGAAATGGAATAAGGAACTTTTAAAATTCAGTAGAATTAATTCATCTTTTTTCCTTTGATAGAGGACCCCATAATGATCAGGTCACTTGGGTTTATTCAGCATAGAGTATATGCTGGGATGTGGGACAACCCAGCAATAAACATGTTTGATAAACACATCCCTAGTGGTGTTCTAAAGTAGCTCAAGTAGTTATAACATTCCCTGTCTCCCATGTTTAGGTAGTGTGAGGAGCAGAATCCACTGGACATTGTGAAGGCAGGTCAGAATTCTCCATTAGCAAGTTTTGTGGGGTTGCCTGAAGAAGTCAGGAACTATAACTTCAGACCTAGGTAACCAGAAATCAAGAAGGACATAAGTAGCCTAAGTAGCTTATTGATGGTCAAGACTTTTAAAATTAATTCTACCTGCTGACAATAGTCTTTTTGGCTTTTTATGAGATTCAAATATTTAATTTAATCTTGCTTAATTTATGCACTATCAGTAGGTTTACTCCAGGGACATGTGAGGTGTAATTGGTTGCATTTGACATTATCTTCAATACATAATTTTACTCAAGAATGCCTTGCTAAAAGTCACCCAAAACAGAATATGTAACAGGAAATACACATTTTTATTCTGATCCTACCTTGATCCATGTCAGAGTAGGTGGTATGCATTAATATCCATTTTATTTATTTATTGTTGCTGGCCAAAAATGTGTGTGTGGGGAAGTGTTTTTAAGAAAATGTTGAAAAGGAAATAAATGTACTTTGATTCAACAAGCATCCTTTGAAAACCTTTTATATGCTAGGCACTGAGAGATTCAGTGGGAACAAGTAAAGTTCCTCATGTACCTTTTAGTCAAGGAAAAAAAGTAGACTTTAAACAGATAATTACAGATGTGATGCATGTTAAGAGAATGGCACTATGGTAGTTTATAGCAAAGTAAATTAACTTAGTTCAAAAGCAAGTCAAAGAGAATGATAGGTTCTAGAAAGTTATGGTATATTGAGAGGGAGAGACTGAGAAAAAACCATCTCTCTCATCTTTTTCAAAATTAAATATTTAAAAAATGCTGATTGGATGTCAATCGTGTGCCAAGCAAATTGCTTAACTCTGATGAGCAAAAACAAACAAATACAGTTCCCATGAAGGAGACGTATTAAACAATCATACATGAAAACAAAATTGCAGCTATAACAGGTGCTACTAAGAGAGACAAATGGTGCCACATGAGCATGAGTTGATTTGATCTGGTTTGGAAGGTTAGGTTTCCTTGAGAAAGTGCTGAAAACTAGATGATAAAGTGACGTTAACAAGGAGCCTAGACAGGGTAGAGCATCTTAGGCAAAGAAAATAGAATGTGCCAGAGCTTGGTGACAGGAGAAATATGGTAAGTAGGAAAGGCTTAAAAGAAGGCTATTGTAGCTAGAGCTGAGAGAGCAGAAGGGCTGAGATGAGAGGCTTAGTTGAGGATACCTGTAGAATCTTGATGGCTGGGTTCAGGTTGCAGACCAAAGGTAAGGATGCCCTTGAGGAGTTTCGGGCAGAGGTTGTATGATCAAATGCAGTTACTTTGACCAAAGTCAGAGAAGAAATTAGAAAAAGGCAAGCCCAAAGGTCAGGGCACTGGGCGTGGAGGCTTGCAGTTATCTAGGCAATGCATGATAGTTCTCATGTGCCTGGGAGTTGTGATAGAACAGGGAAAAGGAATTAACTCAGGAGATATTTAAGAAATGTAATTTTTGACTGATTGGAAATAAGGGGATAAAGGAGAAGGAGTGATAGATGTTTTCCACATTCTCACTTGAACACTGAGTGAAGATGATGCCAGCCCATGAGATAGGGAATATGGGAGCAGGAAGAAGTAGATGAGAATAGTGGATTCAGTTTGGGTCAAGTTGAGTTTGAGGTGTCAGAGGAGTTCAAGTGAAGGAGAAAGCACTTGAACATAGAGGTCTGGCGGTCACATGAAGGGTTGGCTAAGAGGATACATGTACAGGTACCATCTATAGATAGATGGAATTGAAGCAACTCTGAGCCTGGGCAAGATTGAGCTATTTATAAAAAGAGAAAAGATCTGATATCTGAATAATGCCAATACTAAAGGATGGAGTGGAGGAAACAATTGTAAGTAACAAAGATGTAGGAAGAAAACCAGGATAGGATAATCTGCGCCAAGAAAGTCAAGAAAATGAGAGGATAAAGTGTTGAATGCTGTGAAACATCAAGTAGGACTAGGCAGAAAAACATCTATTATAATCAAGAGAATTATGATGAGATCATGGTGAAAACATTTTTGTGAAGAACACACTACACATTGGAATGACTTGAAGGGCCAATAAGAGATAAGGAAATGGGGGACACTCATTCAAAGAGATTGTATTTAAATGGATGAGTGAATAGGGTTCTACCATAGAGGAACAAATGGAGTTGAAAGGGGATGTTTTTAGACGGCCAGGAGTTGATGAGCTAGTTAATTGTATTTGATTGCAAGTAACAGAATACCTAGCTAATAATAGCTCCATTAAATGCCTTTATTGTTTATCTCACATAAAAAGAAGACTGGAGATAATGGGTTGCTGCCGTAGCTTGAAAAATATACTCAAGCCAGGTTCTCACTGTGTTTCCACTCTTGTCTTTCTTAGCATATTGGCATTTTGTTCTTGTGCTTGACATGTAATGGACACTAACAGGCTTTTTTAATTCCACATGATCTCATTCAAAGCAAAAACAAGGAACATGATTCTTGTTCTCTGTCTTTTTATAAGGGAACAAAATTTGTTCCCAGATTTTCTTCACTCCTCCTTCAAATGTCTTTTTATATCTTGTTGGCTAGAAATGAGTTATTTGCTTATTTCTAAATGTACCATTGGCAAAGGAGAATGCAGTGATCAAGCCTGGTTTAGACTAGGGGTTCTCAAAGAGTGGTCTCTGAACCAACAGCATCAGCATCCCATGGGAACATGTTAGGAAGGCAAATTCTCAGGCTCCATTCCTGTCCTACTGAAAGAGAAATTCTGGGGCGGAACCTAGAAATCTATTTTAAACAATCCTTCAAGCAAGTCTGATGCATTTTCAAGTAGAAGAATGATTTAGATTAATCAGGCCATCCGTTGGTGTTAGGGGGAGAACTCACGTTCAATGAGCTTACTGCTTTCTTACAAAGAGTGATCCGTGGCTGTTGCAGATGCAGAAAAGTGTCTGCCATCACTGACTATATCTGAACATCAAGAGGAATGAGCCAGTAAAGAGAGAATGAAGACAAAAGTGGGACAAACTGAGAAAGAAGATGAGAATGGAAAAGATTCACATGCTCAGGTGGAGGGATTGGCCATTCCCTGAAAATTTTCTGCCTCCATGTTAAGAGGCCTAAAAAAAAAAGAAGAAGAAAGAGTAGATGCTGAAGCAGATAGGCTGTAGTAGGAAGATTGGAACTTCCTTTATACTGGTGTCAGATAAAGTTGTCTGCTAAGAGGGAGGGCAGAGATATGGTGAAGGTAAGATCTAAGATTGTGGACTTAAATACTTTCAGAAAAGGAGAGCTCACTAAACCTCGAATCTTCTGAATGTAGATAAGACTGTGGACCTGCCTGAGGCAGGGAGCCCGAGTTTAGAGTGAGTTAACCAATCTGGTTGTGTCATGTGCAGCAGGATGATATAGGTTTGGAACTGAAGACAGTTTGATTCCCCTAGGGTTTGCCAAGAAGGGTATGACAGAAGGTCAGAGGCAAGGATAAAGGGAGAGGTTGAAGTGATGAATCCAGAAGTTCATGCTGAAGGGGAGGGAGAGCGCAGATGGGATACAGGAGAGGGTTGGTCATGGTCACAAAGTCATGATGATGTCATCCTCTTTATACATTTAATAAAATTATCTCTAATTTTACTCAAATTATCTCTACATTTTAAATTAAGAAAGTTAAAGTCTCATTTATATTATGTCCTCCTCTCACTTTATTGTGAGAAGTTTGATATTTGTTTGAAGGTGTCACATTTGCAGTGAATAATGGCAGATTTTTCCTTTCCACTCAATTGTAGGACATTATGCAGGAAAATAAGCCAGAGGCTTTAATTTGGCTTACCTTGACTGCTTTTTGACCTGTTCTATTTTTCTTTACTGATGGATAACACTTTTTACAGGCATGATTTTATAGGCCATGCACAAATCTTGGTAAGTTATATGTATAATATAAGAGGGAAGACTGCTTTTTACCCAGCTGAATCTATCATTTTCTTTCCTTGCAGAGAGATAGTTGTAATTTTTTAATGCACTTGAAAACTTGAAAATTTTAACATTTTATTGATATGAAAACAATTTTCTAAGAGCTGAGAATGGTCCTTTTTGGGGAAGATGGCACTCTTCCTCCTTATCTGCATGCAAAGTAGCCACTGTACATCCCAGCTGTGGCCCATATTGAACCTCGAGCCTGTTTCTCTCTGCCACCTGACATGTTCCTCCCTGGGTTGTCCTTAAAAAGTACAAACCAATTGTAATCATATGAACTGAAAATAATTAGACACACAGATTTTCTGTTACAAACATCATAAAGTAAATTCCACAACCAGAAAGGCATTACTTTTATACTGTGCTGTCTTTTGGAACATCTGTTGTCGACTCCTTTTATGTTCCCCACAGTATCTGGTGCTGGAGCATTGCCTTCTCCATGAATGTGACTAAGGAAAAGTCAGATGCCAGCATTTGCACATTCTTGATGTGAGTAGGGCATAATGAAGCTCTGTTCCTGTTGAACTTGAATCTGCTTCCAAAGGTGATTACAAGGGAGAGGAGCCAAGTACTTTGAACATCAACAAAATTATTGGAATTTAAGTTCCACAAGAACAAAGATTTTTCTGACTTGTTCGTGGCTATATTTCCAGCACTCATACAAGGCCTGGCACATATAGGTGCTCAAATAATGTCTGTTGACCGAATAAGTGATTCTTTGAAGATCAGTATTCTTCTATAAATTCTCATGTCTGTCAACAAAATAGGTCTTATTTCTTGGTAGTTATGCTGGTGATGGAGACCAGCATTCCCAGGGAATGGGAAAAATGCAAAATATATTCATTTACTTTTTTACTTTTATAAAGTTTATATTTAGTTGAACTGATCCACATATTGCTGTGAATTTTTATATATATATAGGTATCAGAATCCTTGCAGAGCAGTTTGGGTGTTTTGTTATAGTGGTAGTTTGTATCACAGATAAGTTTTATTGAATAATAAGATAAAGAATCTGTAGGCTCAGCTCCAATACATGATAACTTAGGAAGGTCACCTCAAGCCTTCCAAAGAGGCTATTCATTCTGTTGAAAGATGGCCCTTGCTTTAAGACACTGGGGGTCGATCAAGTGAGTGGATATTAAAATCAGGTAGACTAGGGTTCAATTCCTCCATTTCACCACTTGCGAATTGTGTGACCGTGGACACATTTTTTTAATTTCTCTACTTGAGTGTCCTTCATCTGTAAAACAATGATACTAATATCTGTGTGATAATATTATTGGGATTGAATAAAATATTACATACTAAATACTTAACACAGTACCTGGCACATAGTAAGCACTTGATAAATGTTAGCTGTTATTCCCAGCTATAATTAGTTCTTTCTACAAATTTGTTTATATATGTATATAAATCCATACCTATGTTTGCTAAATTCAAATAAAGTAGTGTAAATTACAAGGTTGCTAATGTTCAACATTAATGTTCATTATAGATTAAAACATGAAAATCTTACCTCCTACAGCAACCCATTTAATCTGGTTGATTAGGAAATGTTCCTTTATGAAAATGATACATTCACATTTTAAGTGGGAGTTTACAGGTGTTTAGAGTCACACTGAACACGAAGCCAATCTTTAAACTTATGGTGGACATCAGACCATTTGTAAACATAAACTACGCTATCTGTATGGCAAACAAAAAAAAAAGGCCTTTCTTGAAATGCCCTGGGTACTATGATTGTCATTGATTTATATGAGATGAGCAGTCTTCTTTTTCAGATTATATCATTGGGTTAGTATTTTAAGTTTATTAAGGTCAATCATCTCTTATATAGGAAACACTAACTCTACAGTATAGTACAATTACATTTATAAGTGGCTTTTTCTAAATATTTTAGGGATACTAGTAGAACTAGAGACTATTTGGAGAAAAGAAACCAAGATAGTAAGGAGATCAAAAATCATGTCCAATTCTGTTTGTTGGAGAAACTACAGATGATTGAGCTAAAAAGGAAAAAAAAAATGACTTGCTGGAGATAGGAGAGTGGTCCTCAAATATTTGTAAGGATGTCATGTAGAAGAGGACAAAAATGGCACCTTTGTATTCACAGAGGAAAGATTAAAAATAAATAGGTAGATGTTAAAGGATGTCAAACTTTGGTATTAGTCAAAAGAATTGGCATATGTAAAATGCATAATAATATTTCCAGGTACCAGTAAGTTCACTCTTCTTCCTATGATAATGTGGCCGGTTACAGGCAGAGTCAAAATCCACATATTCTGACTTAAATCCATGTTGTTGTTGCTGTTTAACACGGTGCTGTCTCTTGTATCTTCATGCAGTTTAGGTCAGCTAGTTAGGGATTTGTACTGTTGAAACCAAGTCCAAGATTCTAATTTTCTATAGCAAATTAGTTTTATTCAATTCTACAATGATACCTGATATCCTTTTCTTAGCCATCTGTCTGCTAGTTGAGACTGTTGATTAAAATGGGACAGTTTAACCATGGGTCAGTGATGTCATCCTTATATAAGAAGGTTGGTATACTGATTGTAGGGCAAGTTGTGAATTTCCCAGTACATTCATGGAAGTAATCTGAACTCTGCATATGAGTATGAGCCATAAGAACGTTCAAAAGAATGAACTTCAAGAAATAGAACTAAAAAGATGCATTCTGAAATTTTGGTTGTTATGATGGCTCTCCCCTTCTTCAAGGAATTTGTTCTAAATTGTTTCTATTTCCATGTTTCTATGTAGAAAATTGCAAAGCTGAAATTTCTTGCCTGCCCTTGGGGACTGAACCAAAAGCTTGAGGGCAGAGTGAAGCTTACGATCCTCTGCAGAGAAATGGCTCATCTGGTCAACTCAATGGGGGTGTGAGCCTTTCATCACTGGTACAGGGGGAAGTTGTCAATGTTATTTATGGATCTCTTGGTTTTGAAAACTACAGCATAATCTGGGTTGGTATTCTGAAAAACCACACATAAAGTTGTCGGGGGAAAGAGGCTTACTGAGGATCATAAAATAAGGGGTGGTTGTCAGTGCTCTTGCATGCACTCAGAGCAACTCAGGGTCAAAATCCAGTGGTACGGAACAAAAAAGCAGACCTAGTTTCTTTCTGTACTTTCACCATCCTCCTACTCCCCCAGTTTCATCCTCTCTCCCATCCTTCTACCTCCGTCTCCTCTTTTTTTTTTCTTTCTTCTTTTCTTTCAGGAAAAAAAAACAGTAAAATATTTTCCTAGGAGTAGACAATAGACTGGTAGGTTATACTTGCCTGTGGTTTGCTAGCAATTACACAGACCTTCAGTCCTTAGATCATTGGTCATGTGGTCCCCATCTAAGATTTGTTCAGATTCTTCAGAGCATGGGAGGGCCTAGCAGACATATGTTATGGCTTGGTTCCAATAGGATTCTTCCTTCTCCCCCCTCCCAACCACACTGCCACTCCTGAGGGGTCTGCACTGTGACAAGACAATCCTTCTTAGCCCAGTAAATTGAAAGCACTGATTCGCTAACACTTTGATATTATTCTAGAGACATGAGTTAGGCAGTGGAACTGGCATCAGATTTCCTCAGACACTAAGGTGAATGCTCAGGGATGGTTGTAGACTTACATTTGATTTCCACATCCATCTTCTCCCTGTAAATTAAATTATTAATTTTCCCACATGCATTCTTATTTCATGAGAGAAGTGGTGGCCTTTATCTGTGCATGTGTGCAAACAAAACAGCACAGCAGGGGCTCCTGAACTGCCCAGACAAGCTGAGGGGTTAAGCAGTCAGATGCAACTGTCTTGGTGCAGTCTGTGCCATTCGCAAAATTCTGGCTGGCTGTTGGCATCATATACATGGAAGCATGCAGACTCCAATGCACCTCCCCACATACACATCCAAATATGAAAGCTCCTTTTGCAAATACAAAAGAAAGATCAAAAGAGGAGAAATAATGGCATTTAAAATTCACATGTGAAATGCAAAATTATAATGCGATTGTTTTTCCAGGTTCTATTAGAGTGGTGCTATTTTCTGAGATGATACAATGTCAGTTGATTACTTTTGCATGTTTGAGATAATAAATACATCAACATGATTTTGGATTTGCTGTAATATGAGTTCTACCTCATCTGACTTCTCCAGCTTTTTATAGTGACATCTCACTGGTTAAATATGGGTGCTAATTTGTTCTAGTCTCCTGTTTCCTTGAATACCAGTGCCTGACTCTTAATTTGACAAAAGGACCACATATATCCATGTAGGTTTATTATAAGAATGATTTAAACATGGAAATATATTAGCTTCTGTGTATTTAAGGGCTATTAAATATTCTTTGTTTCATTTCATGCTATTTGAATATTGGAATGGCTGCCAACTCTAGAGCAATGTGATTCATACATCCTAATTCTAGAATGTTGGGTTTATGACTGTATGACACAGAACAAATTCTACCGTAGTGATTACAAAGGATTTTAGACTGTTGTTTTAAAGATTTGTTATCACTCGCCTTTGTTTTATAAATGTCAATATCTTCTTTAGGGATCTAAACTTCACCTTTTCTCAACAAGCGAGGTTATGTATCCATTTATTAAAATTGAATGTGAACTTTAAGGTTGACCTGAATGAAAAGTCAATTTTTGTGATTCTTTATGATACTTCAGAAGCTATTGATAACTCCCAGATTAAGAACATGATAACCTCTAGGGGTCCCCGCTCTACCCCCAACCTATTAGTTATTCCAATGAAAAAATACCATTTTCTGTGTTGTTATATAGCCCAGCTTTCCGTCTTTTTAAAAATGGTATCACTCAGCAGTCCATGTGAAAAGTATTGATCAGCCAGATCACAAGAGCATTTGTAATATTACTCAGTTATGCATAATATGGTATGTAATTATTAATTTATTTTGAGAATGCAGTTATTTCTTTAAAAAATTAAGAGAAATAAAAATCACTAGATAAAAAGAAATTATTTTTCTTGTATAAGTACATCTAAATCATTTATAATGGAGGGAAAAAAAATCACAGAACTCCCACACCCACTCCTTGGGCAGAAGGGAACAATCTTTCAATGTCAACTATAGTTTCTAATAAAGGGGAAAAAATTTGTACAGTCTTTTTTAAAGTAATCTATTTCTTTGGAAAAAAAATTAGTTTCCCTTCCTTTAACAAAAATATTTCTGTACATTTGTTTTGTGTTGCTATATAAATACGATTAAATGTACATCTGTTTATACAGTTTGTGAGCACTCATTAGTTGGTTTGCTTGCATTCATTAAAGAATATCTAGCCTTAATCGCTTTATATTTTCATAAGACAAGTATCATGAAAATCTCATTCACTTGTACCTACATGAAATTACAATCCCTAGGAAAATGGATTGTAAAACCATCAGCTGTGTTGGAATACATCTTTACTAAACCTCAATGTAGTTTATTAAAAGTACCATGTTGGCTCCACTTTGAACAGCGGCCTCATCTTTCACGTTCTGTTTCAAAGGAGCCCTCTGCTGGACAGCTCTGTGTGATATCACATTCACACACATATTTATATATGATTTATAGGCTATAGTTAATATAATCCAAAAGCCATTTGTGATTGAAACTCTATCGTTGCAAATTGAATGCATCACTGAAACCTGTTTTGTCATCACTTTTTCATATTTAATGAACATGCAATTGTCTAAAAATAAAATGTTCATCCTTAAAGTTTACTGTAAATCACTGTACATCAGCAGATTCCCACACATGAGATAATCATACTAAATTAACATTCATTACCAATAATTTTAGTAATGAATTATTCAGCTGATATGCAATTATCACACACATTTCTAAAGCAATTACTTTATTACATAGGTATTCCATGTCATCGATTTTACTAGTCTGTATTGCATATGTAAATGTAAGGAATCTGTGCTTTTAACATGCTTGCAAGTGCAAAGGGTTTTTAAATGTTTATTTGTTCATGTCATCAGGTTGTGAGGAAATATGGTTAGTATTAACTGTATTTTAAGAAACTTGCAAGTGTTAGAGAATTGTTGCCATAAAATGAGGCAAAAACAGACACGCACACAAAAACCCGCCAGAGATGAGGTTATAGAAATGGGATGTTTTTCTGAATAGATTATCAGTAGGCTCATATTATTATTGATTATCTTTTTAAAACTGCTATTATTCAAGAAAATAATAATGACTTCCAATTATAGTCCCATGTTCATTTAGCCTTGGATACAAGACAGTATAAGGAGACCACATAGCATCATGAAACAAACACAGTCTGAAGTTATGGAGACTGAATTCAAGTCCTGCCTTTGTGACACTGAATTACTTAAACTTATCTTCAGAAATTTTTTCCTAAAGTTATGGTAAGGGGTCATGACATATGTCAAGTGCCTAGCACAGCAACCAGGTAGCTTTGAAACATGCTTATAGAATGTTCTTTATACATGTGGAGGCAACTACTTTATTTCTTAGGGCAGGCTTATGTTGCTTTTGTTAGCGAGCAGTAGCTGAGATAGGGCTCAATATTCTTGGACTTCATTTATATGTAGCAAACTAAGTATAGTGAAACAGAAGTCATGAGAAATATGATGGTAGTTTTAGGCAATATCTCATCTTGTGAACTTTAGACTTAGACCTAGTTCTAAGTCAAAAGCCTAAAAACAGCCTTTTCTCTATAAGAGCCTAGCCAATGTGAGCCTCCTAAGTTTTGTTCAATGCGGGCGTATCTTTTAAAACATGGTTTTCAAAGTGGAAAGAAAAATTATTTTAGGATAGTTTAGCAAAACACAGTAATCAAATTCCCATGGTTAAGAATGAAATAGAATGAGAAGTAACATGAACTGAGAAAGTATTCTTAGGTCATTCCCCACTTGTTTTCTTAGACTATTCATTCACCCATTAAAATTCACATTGCATCAAGTTCATTCTTTCTTTTGAACATTGTTTAAGAAAATGCTATATATAGCTTTGTGGTAGCTTATGTATGTGAGTATTTTTTTTTCACAGAAATGTAGACAAGTACCCAGAATATAGTATGAGTTGAATAAAGTTTGTTTGAATGAATAAACATATAATTCATTCTTCTAGCAGCAGCTTTAAAATATTCTTCAGCAGGTGATAAGCCAGATTCTCACTGGGAAGAAAAATGTCAATTCAGAGTCATTGACTCAAATAGTGTGACCAGGGGGAGGCAGGCAGATGGAGGCCAGGAACCTACACACATAGCAGCAGCCAAAATGCTTTCCAGGTAAAAAAAAGTTGGGGGTAATAGACTCACCTACAGACTGAAAATGTTTAGTTCAGGGATCCTACTATCTTAGACTGTTGCAAAAATTATGAGTCCAATATAAAACAGAAACACTAATTTTTAATGTATTCAAAAACATTTATTAAACATCCAATTATGTAGCCAGTGCTTTGCTGGATGCTCTGAGGGATACAATGAAGAATAAGACTCATTGTTTGCCTTTAAGGAGCTTATAGTCCATTTAGGGGGAAATATAAATTATCGTGATTAATAAGTTCCAGGTGGTGTGGGTCAGAGCACTGTGGGGTAGTGTCAGCATGGGAAGCCTCATGGAAGCTTTAGCTCTTTAATCCTTTAATCAGACCTACAAGTTTAAGCATTAGGAATTTAGATGGGCATTATGTTTATAAATGACTATACTTGTGGGATCTACAAAATATTTGCCCACTGTGAAATCCATCAGTCATAACCCATTAGCCATTGTTTGTGAACCAGGTGGCAAATCTGAAAGACTGTATCAAAGGACAAAACCTGGTCAGACAAGATTTTGTAAAAAGCTTTAGGTTTAATGAGTTTGGTCTGCCTTCAACTGAATGTCTGGGATATTTTTCCAAAATTTTAAAAACATATCCTGTAGAAATAGAATAGTTTTGCTATCAATTTAGATTTTTTTTTTCCTCAAATGTTCTGAGATCATCTCTTTTATAAAACCTAAGTTAAGAATTTAGGATTTCATGAAGTCTTATCTTTGATACTTTTCTTTAAGAAGAAGACACACTAATTTTTTAACACATTTTAATAATTTCCCACCTAAATATATTGTATATAATCATAGAATCCTGAATTTATGTCACATAGAATACTTTTGTTTTTTTTTGTTTTTAACCACCCCTTGTGTTAACTGATTGTCAATCTAGTGCCTGTATGCTGCCAAATTCTAGGCATTAGCTTAGGCTCAAAGGTGAAGGGTAGATAAATTAATATGATTTAAAATGAGTGTGAGTGATTTTTATTAATGAACATGCTAAAACGTATCTGCCTCACTTTATCCTATCCCTCTCAGCATGTATAATGAATGTTATAACGGCCAGTGTGCACAATGTTGTATTTACCAGTGCCATGATCATCTTCACTGTCATCCATTTCCATTAACAATGTACGAAGAACAAGCCCTGCTCCACTTCCTTGATTTCACACAGACCTCACAGATATTACAGATTGGCCTAATAATAAGGGCCATCGTGTCTGAGAGAAGCTGCTGGAGCCCTCGTATAGTAATTCTGCAGTAGATCCAGCCAACCTTAGAAGAGGAAACCAAACTGGTACATTTGTCAAAAGCAAATATCCCTTGCTCATTTCTCTGCAGTCGCACAAATGTCGATATGTCTGGAACTGAATCGTCTTAGTCATAGTAGGAGAGGGTTAGAAAGAAAGCTTGAAGAATAGGAGATTTAGAGAGATGACTCCCTCCTTTTACATGTAGTGTACCATCTTGCCAACAAGTCCTATGCTAGTAGTAGATGCATGCAACTATTACGTCTAAGTAGGACAAGCTAAGTATAGTCATGAGCTCCTGGAAGGGCTTCAACAGATTCATGGATTTAAAAAAAAATTATAGCTAATTAAGAAAATCAAGGGACAAATGTAGTCTATTTTAATACACCGTTAAACCTTTTGGAGTTGATGTCTTAGACATATTAGCTGCTTATTTGAGTGATGTTGGCATGTGTACATCAGTGTGTTGAATCACTGAAACATTCTAAAACCACAAAAAGTTCCTTTCTGAAAATTTTCCCCAAATGTATTATCTTCATTTTCTTTCATTGTGCTTAAGATCCTGCAAAAGGAACTGTTGTTTTTATAAAGCAGTGTTTCAAGTGCTGCCTACCACTCTACATTCATGATCATCAAAGGTCAATGTGTGTATTTAAATTTCCCCCAAATATTCAAGCATTGCTGTTATTTTCATCCAATTTACAGCCTATTTCATCAGTGTGAACAATTAATTTTCTTGAATAAATATGTATATTTGGTTCAGATACCCTTGAGGCTCTCAGGGCACACTTCAGATGCATATGTGGAAACTGTTCAACTAACTTGCAACCAGTTAGAAATCTGAGAAACCAAGGACATCACTTTTTTAATTAGGAAAAACAACTCTTCCTTATTGAAATTCTGGCTGCTGTGCCTTAATTTTCTATTCTGCGTTTTCATTTTGAGGCTAGTTAGTTCTGAGCCCACGCTACCCCTACATTTTTTGCTTACTACTGGGCTTCTGAAAGACCTGTTTAAAGTCATCCAATGAGAAGGCAAGCATTTACAGTGCAGCAGCCTCTGGTGGTGATCGCAGCTATGAGGCCTGGAGGCTGCAGTCCATCACATGTACAAAGGCAGCCCAGGAGTTAGATGATTGATATTTGTTGTTGTTTATTTCATTTCTATGATTCAAAGCTATATCAGAAGATATGATCAGTTTCCATTTTGTGTTTTGCCTTCTAATTAGTTGATCTCATCAGCAATCTAATGAGGAAATTGGTTTTAAAAATTCACAGATACAGTGATTTCTAATGTAGATTCCTAAGGCAGTGTAGAGCCAACTTTTCTAAGCTTTTCTGCTTGGGGAGGAGAAAACAGTGCTGAAAAGTTACCTGATACATCTGTGGCCATAGAGAAAGTCAGGTTAAGAAGGACATGACTTATAATTGAAACCTTTGGTCCCTAAGCTTTTATCCACTTAATAGTTTTCTACCATCTGGATTCTACAGAGGAGTATTCAAGGAATCCAATTGACTGTCCCAAATAGAGTGGCCTTTAATCTTCCCACAAGATTGATAAAGAGAAGGAGAGCCCCTTACTGTACTGGAATAAATAGCCCTTGCTTTTGAGAGGACAACCACTTTGGGATTAAGCCTACTGAAGAATAGAGGAGAAAGTGGCATAATTTGACTTTGACTCTAACTATTCAATGATCCAAATATTTTATATACTTATAGCCTACTTAGACAAAGTCAAATTGACATTATGCCCCAGTAAATTCACATAGACTTACAGAGGTAAGGATTGCAGCCTGGGGCTTCCCTGTTACAACTACAGATATGGCACATAGAGCATGTGTTCGAGGAGCAGGAGAATTTACCAGACCTGGACCAAAATCTTCACTGGTTCCGATGGAGCCTATTTTTCCTTTATTTCTCAATCTGTTCCCAGCATTGTCTGTTTAGGAGTTGTTGTTACACATGTGCAACATTTAAGTTTGTCAAGAATTTTATAATGGAGATGTAAAGGGAGAATTAAGCTAGAAAGCACTAAAGTGCTAAAAATATACTATATCACATTTGGGAAATAATATATGTATGTCAGTCAAATGAAGATAGAAATTGTCTTGATATTTAAAAAAACATAACTGATAATGTGACTTCATGTGAAATTTCTTGATGGTTACTGAGCATAAAAAAACATAAATGATAATGTGATTTCATGTGGAATTCCTGATGGTTACTGAGCATAGAGGAGACGGCACATACTGCAGTGAGATAGATCATACTCTTACCTCATTTTTATGTTTGAGTGAAATAAAGCAGTGCATGTAAGCAGTTTTTCCATGGTGAAGAGAAAAAAGACTCTCCAAATGGCAGGGAAATATAACTGAAGAAGGAACTACTGTTAGACATAGCTTTCCTAGTAGAGTGGGGGAAGTGCAGATGGGAAAAAAAATGCATCGTAGCAAGATTTTTCAGTATTTAAACAGTAATATGTGAAATGGAGACTGAATGGCAAGGCTGAACCAGTGACAAGCAGGATATTAGAGGGTTATAGAAGAGCAGCCCAAAAAGAAAAGAAGTTCCCTGCATGATGACTGGGCTGTTGCCAAATTGGATTCTTGTGTTATTAATGATAACTGGAGTATTTTATAAGCAGCGATTCCTCCAGCTTGGAGCAGTCATCCAGCATTCATGCTCAGAATCACTAAGCCACCCTGCCTCTAACTGTGGTAATAAACACATGGTATCATCTTTCACCATCATTTCACCTTTAAGACAAAATGCAAAAAAAAAAAAAAAAATTCCCACAATGTGTAAAAACTTTCCACATTGGTTCATAGAAGGCAAAATTAAAAGCATGTTCACACCGAAAATGAATGCTTCTATTTTGGCATATCCTACAAGCAATGGATGTTGGCCTGTTGTTGACTGTCAGTGAAACACCTACATTTATGATTTTTTTCTGCACCATGCAGGTCTGTGGTACAAAGGTTGGATAAGTGAAAGATACGCAGGCATTACATTTCTACAATTGTCCAATTTCTAAATTTACCCAAATTAGCAAAGAAATAAAAAATATCATCTTAGGAAAATAGCACCTTTCTTCAAAGGACTCAAAGAATTTTATAGAAACTGTTTTTTCTAATATATCTTTGCTATAGGTTTTGTGAAGTAAATAGGACATTTGTAGGCCATATTTATTTTTCGTAGTATAAGAAAGCTATGATCGAGACTAAGGCTGTACCTGCGCAAGCTATAGAAAAAAGGAGCATTCACTTTTGTGTCTATTAATATGTTTTATACTGCTCCCAGGGGGCAAATATGTGGTTTGTCCAGATAAAATAAACAGTTGTATGAGTGGTTATACCTTAAAATTCATGGTAGTTAACACACTAGAAAAAGGCATGTGTCCGACTTCCCTGGGCTGAAGTGTCATTCTCTTTACCATGGTGATGTGATGCATGAACTTGACCTATGGTCTTCAGAGCTCATTTTCTATTTGGAATTGTGGCTGTACCCATGCCCAATCAAATAATCTTTTCTTTCTTTCTCTTTTTTTAGTTTATATATTTTTTATTTTAAAGATGTGGGGTACAATTGAGGATTAGGTATACAAGTGGACATCGTACAGGTAAAGTTTGGGCCTCCCTTTTTCTGGTTTGAGATCAGGTACCCTTATTGATGCTGTGTTCCCTCCCCCACCCAGGTAGTATCCTGCTACTACCAAGCCCTTATAGTATTATGGTAAATGTTCAGGGTCCACTTATGAGTCAATCAATTAATCTTAGGGAGGAATCTGAGTATTGAAAACTGAGAATTCTGTTGTAAAAAATTTTTTAAACCTCCTTGAAATAATAAATTAGACCATTTCAAATTAAAAATTAAAAAAAATTAAAACTGCAGGATTCCCAGACAGTTGGTCATAGAAGGCAAAAGCTAATCATTTCTAACAGAAGTTACAGTTGCTCGGTGTTTAAAAGAGGTCAGAAACCAAACTGAGTGAACAACTTCCTCAGTTTACCACTAGTTGTGAACGATAATAAAAATGAAATGTTAATTTAGTATTGTAATTAAAAATTCTTATCCTAAAAGATCTTTTCACAGTTGAACTTCTCACGCAGGCTCATAAGGCCATTTGTGGGGGCACTGAAGGCATTAGACAGTGAAGTTGGCGTTCAGCTCGGCTCAGTTATGTCAAACTTTGACCTAAAGATGACAGTTAACTTAAGACCCTTATGGGACAGTTGCTGAATGTTGAAGCCAGGTGGAACCTGTGAAATTACCCAGCTCCTTGTATTACAAATGAGAGTACTGAGGAGAGACCTGATTCTGACTCAGGGTACTTGTCCCTGGTCCATGCTTCCTGTCTAGATGGTACACAGAGGATGTTAAGATGTAAGAGGAGTTCTGGGCCAGCTCAGCCTGTTCTTCAAACCCAGTGAAGGAGAAGCTGCAGTGATTTATAGTGTAAAATTCACTGCACCCCCCTCCAAGAGTGCTGGCTCCTTTCAGTGGGGTCCTGCCACAAATGGTATTGACCAAATTTGATTTAGGGTAAGGCTGAATGATTATACCAATTCTTCCTGAACTTAATAATTAACTTCATATATGTGTTATTATCCCAACTTTTTACTATTATAGTTTGAAAAACATGGTTCTTTTTTTACCCTAAGGAATGTAAAGATAGAAAATCTATCAAAAAAGCAAAAATAGTTGTTTTTTCTTAAAAGCACATCTGTTAAATTTATTAAGTCTGTTGTCCGAGTGTGCCATAGTAATAATTAATTTAGCAAGTCAGATAACCCCCACTGTCCTTAGATTCTTCATCAGTAAAGTTATACCATTGAACTGGCATAAATTCATTTCAGCTCTATGATTCTGTGGTTTCCCTTTGCAGCAGAAGATTGGGGAATAATGTTGGATGGTTGTTATTTTACTAATTCCAAGGTGTTTCACTCCTAGCACTGTTAATCCCTTAAGAGAGAATTTGAAAACATATAGTGTGTGAATGTTTTCTGTAAACTTTCTATTTACAAATGCAAACTTGCATTTTAAAATACATCACCTTTCCTAAATAAAACTTCATAGAGAGCTCTCTGCCACGTTTTTTATCAAACCAAGCTTTTTGACCAATATTTAACATATATTGTGATGTCAAAGCAATAGCTTAAAATAGAAAGATATAAAATCTTAGAATTGCAGAAACATTTTCGGATTATCCAGTTAACATTACTTTCCAATATAAGAGTCTCCTTTGACATATTCTTGGTAGAAGTCATCCAACCACTGCCTATTTCCAAAGATAGCAAACTTACTCCCTTCCGAGGCAGCCCATCCTATTTATTGTTCTAGTCTCATTTTTTAAAACGTCTTTATATCTTTCACTTTTTTATCCCAGTTTTACCTTCTTAACCAATATCTCTTTTTTTTTTTCTAAGAGTTCCCTTCTACAAGTTCTCATCTAATTTTGTGTGTGTGTGATTCTTCATATGGTATAGTTTGCAGATTTCTCAATTTACTACTTCATAATCTGAAGCTTAAGCCAGTATTCTGATGTGGTCCCAGTAGGGAAGAGACTAGGAGGAGGACTAAATTCTTGATCTGAAATTATACTTCTAATAACACAGCTGAGAAATCACGCTAGCTATTTAGCAGCCACTTCGTGGTTGACTCTTGTTGAGCTTTTGGTCAATTAACGCTCCAAATCTTAGTCATAAGACCTGCAGTCAGCCTGTATGTGGTGTTGCCCGCCTGTAATCCTAGCTACTCGGAAGTCTGAGGAGGGAGGATCACTTGAGCCCAGGAATTTGACTCCAGCCTGGACAGCACAGCATGACTCTGTTTGTTTTTAAACAAAGACCTGCAGTCAAGCCGGGTTTCCCCATCTTGTACTTAAGGAAAGTCCTTTATTCTTTTTTGAATGATGCTTTTAGATCTTTAAAGATTTTAACTTTTTCTATATTTCCTTCCTGATGGAGAGCCTGGAAAAAAAAGAAAACCTGGAAAGAAAATTTGTGATTTAATTTACATGTCCTTTTAATATCTTCATTAATAAGCCTACCTCTATCTTAGTGATTTTCATGTATTTTGATGTCTCTCACTTCTGTACTTTCTCATGTGGATCATAGCAGTACTTTCTTTCAGAACTTCTAAGTTGCCTTGAGAAATATTCCACTGAAGACTCTCTAGTCATGGAATAATGTCTGTCTGTTCACTACATATTTTGAAAGTGTATACCTAAAACTCAGGGCATGTGACTAAGGACACCCAGCCTGCTGTTTCCTTATGATAATGGCAGGTTTTTCTCAAGTTTCTTACCTGTCTCCCTTCAATGTTCTTCCATCATTTTGTCCAGAATAAAAGAAGCAGGGAGTGAAAACATGCAAAACAAGTCACATGAGCAGTGATAGAATGAAATGGGGCTGTTAAGCCTAGGGAAAGAGAGATTGAAGGAACAAGGTAACCGCCTTCTGGTATTTGAGGGACTGACTTCAGGAAAAAGAGTCTGTTTTAATCTGTGTATTCAGGGGAATTAGAATTAAAACCAGTAACTATGCAAATCTTAATGTCAGTGTAAAGACAACTCAGTCTAAACTGGCTGAACATGGAATGACAGTATTGTGACAGTTGTGTCACCCGAGTGTTCAAGGACTTCTGGGGCTATCACATGGCAGGGTTGGCTTGGATAGCATCCATGTGTTGGCCTGGATAACATTATGATTCCTCCAACTTGGAGATCACATGACTTTTATGCTTTATTTTTTATGTCTTGTTTAAAAGACATCTAAATCAACTCTATGAAAATCGGTGCACATCTATTCACATTTCTTCCTTTCCTTCTGAAAGCTGAAATTGCCTATAAGGCAGGAATTTATCAGATGCTCTGCTTTTAGCTGAGTGATACTCCCAACAGATATTCTAGTACTCATCATCATGTTATCATTCTGCTACCCAATTTGATAAACTGCTTTTGGAAATCATCCTCCTTATCCCCCATCAGTCATCTGGAATCTTCTCTCATAGTAACTTCACTTATTTTTTACTTAACTCAAGTATTCTCCATTGTATTTCCACCTTCTAGGATTATCTTTTCCTCAAGTGTTTACATTTTTTATGTTTGTTGTAAACAGACTGTACTCCTCCTCCTCCTCCTCCCCAATTTGTTAGTTGTGTTTCTTTTGATCAAGGCATGCCCTCTGTCACCATTCTCCATTCATGAGTCATATCCCTCTGAGTCTTGGTGTAACTAATATACTGTTCATTTCTGTGAATTAAAATTTACTTCTATTATTCTTCTCTGTGCCAATATTTAAGTTCCTTTTGTTCTGTTGTCTCTATTTTACACATTAACATATGTACTTCGAAAGCCATAAGTATTGGTAGCAAAACTGTTATCATTTCATCTTTGTGAAACTCACTGTCTTTTACTACTCTCTTGTAAAGTTTTACCTGGGTCTCATCTCACTCTGCCATGTGCCTCCAATTTCCCCTTTAAATACTCTTCATCGGCTGGGTGCGGTGGCTCCAGCCTGTAATTCCAGCACTTTGGGAGACTGAGGCAAGAGGATTGCCTGAGCCCGTGGGTTCGAGACCAGCATGGGCAACATGGTGAAACGTCATCTCTACAATAAATCAAAAAATTAGCCGGACATGGTAGCACACACCTGCAGTTCCGGCTACTTGGAAGGCTGAGGCAGAAGGATCGCTGGAGCCCAGCAGGTCGATGCTGGGTGGCTGTGAGCCTGTCACTGCACTCCAGCCTGGGTGATGGAGTGAGACTCTGACTAAATAAATAAATAAATAAACAAACAAATAAATAAGCAAGCAAGCAAATAAATAAATACTCTTCATCTGCCAAACACTCAGTTCCTGGTCTTCATCAGAATTCCTCCATCTTGAGCCAGATGAGTGATTTATAACTTTGTTATACACTTTTAAAATAACATTTTTAATTTTAAAACATCTGTTGACATTATTCTCTCAACCAGCTTTCTCACACAAAGTCATAACCTCAAGGATGAAAATATCTCCCCCAAGATCTCCAGTTTCGAACTCAAAGCTTTAAAGCTTTAAGAGACCATTTGAAGCACTTTCTCTAACTACCATTTATTCTCATTTCAGCCAGCCATGGTGAATAGGGTTTTGCAGATTCAATGGCATATCCTTTTGAGAAAGAATGAAGTTCTTGATTAGCCATGCTGAATCACCAGCCCACTGGCTAGTGGAGAGTCATCAGCTGACCTGCCAGCCCTTGTCCTCTGGAGAGGTCACAGAGACTTCCCTGGGTTTAGGCCTGCGACTTCTCTTTGGTCAGGGGTTGCTCCACTTTCTTTAGATGATTCGAATTTACTTGCAGTAGGCAGTGCCATTTACAGGTTTAATGGCTTTAGTGAAATCTAGTTTCCTCTTCTAATTTTCCTCAATGATAGCTTCAATTCTCTAATCTTCTGATGTTCTATTTGATTCAACATCAATCCCACTGAAATCTTTTTCTTCCAGTTTTCATCTTGGATTATTTTTTTCCATCTTCTCTAGGAATACTTCATCCTTTCTAATAAGCTGGAGGATACAAACATATTCCTCAAACTCTTTCATGTTCTTTACTAGATAGTTTTATCTCATTCCTCTCTCAAAGAAAATGGGAAAAAAAAAACACCAACTTGTTACCAGCCTCAGCAGAAAATTCTTGACTTGGCTCAGTAGCTTCTATTAAATCATCCTCAGTGTTTTTCTTTTCTTTCTTTTTTCTTAGCTGAGTAAGTCTATTCTATTGCCTAATTTCTTAGAATTTGTTTTCCAAAATCTTTCTGATTTTCTGTAAGTTCTATTCATGTTTAAGTATATTCATGTATGATCTGAACAATGCTGAAAAATGAGATACTTAATATTTTCTACCTAATCATTTTTAATATTATTTTGGCTCGAGGTAAAATATTATATTTGAGTCTTGTGGTAGGCTCATTCACTATTGCAACTATATTTGCATGTAGCCATTCATTACATAATGCATCTTACAGATATTTACCAAATAGCAATATGTGCTAGTTATACTTGGGATATACTTGTGAGTCAAGCAGGTGTCTTCATCTAAAGGAGCTCACAATTTGCAAAGACATACATAGACCAGTAATAACAATCCAGTGTGTCAAGTGCTATCACATGGCCTTATGCAAAGGACAGTTGGGGCCCAAAGGACCATCTTAGCTTGGTGATAGAGATTCAGAGAGTCTTGGTAGAGAAAGGTACTTGTAAACTAAGTTTTGATGGATGGATAAGGTGTCTCACACGGGAATTCTAAATTTAAGAAATGTATAAAGGCACCGAAACCAAAAGAGCATGTTATACAATCTGGCTGAAGTTTAGATTTTGTGTGTGTGCTTTGTGTGTGCACACATATTTGTAGAAGGTAGGAGAGAGTGGCATAGCTTGAGATGTTGTTGGACCTCATATTGTATGCTAAGGTATTTGAAAATTTTATTCTAAGCAGTGACTTTTTCAATTCAGACATACGATTATAACATGAAGATTAGAAAGGTAAGGACCACTTTGGAAAGAAGAGAGGGCCTGAAATTAAGGTAGCAGCAGTGAAAACAGAGAGGAGAAAGATTCAAGTGACATTTAAGAAATGGAAGAGACTAGATTTGGGGACTGAGTAGATATATGTGTGTCGGAGAGAACAGTTAGACTCCAGCATGTCTGGCCAGAATATTTGGGTGGATAGTGATAACTATGAATCATGGAGGAGGATGGCGGCATAATTTGGAGGAGAGATGGGGGATGATTAATTCAATTGGATACATGGAGCTTGAAGTGCCCTTAAGACATATGGATAGAGATGGAGTTGTCTAGGGTCTGAAATTTAAGAAGCTTCAAGATACAGATTTGGGCATCATCTGAATTTATGTAGGTTATAGTAATAGTCATAGAATCGGGTGAAATCATCCAAAAGGAACACAAAAAGTTTTAAAAGAAGAAAATCAAGGGCTCAGAATTCTAGAGAATTCCATAATGGTAAGAGGAAAACATTTCATCTCTCTAAAAGACAGGGCAAGCATAGAATAGAAATCTCGAAAAGAGTAGTGAAGATTTGGAATGGCAATTGGAAAAGAAGCCCATGAGGGCTGTGCAAAAGGATTGCTGAGAACAAAAGTGGTGCCGAGGGCCCATCTAGCACGCGTTTTACATCTCACTTTATGCAATGAACTACTCTTGATGTACAGTACTGCAGTTGTTCCTACCAACTTAATTCTGTTTCTGACTATCATTGTTCCTCCTTGGCAAGGTTATTTTAAATGCTGAGATTATCATGTGAGGAGGCATTTCATTTACACCTTAGTTTTGGTGGTCTACAGTCATAATGAGGAACATCTCTTTGCCATCATCTCAACTGATGATGAAAATGTCAAAGAGCCCCTGAAACAAGGATCACACGTTGCTGAAAACTGCAGTCCCACCTCCAAGCCTCTTTACAGATGTAATTGAAAAAATAGCAGTATCTAAGCATCTGGCCTGGCTTGGTCAACACAGCCTGAGTGAGCAGACCAAAATCTGTCAGCACCAGATGCCAGCCAGGTCCTAGAGAAGCCCATAATGATTGGATTAGAAAGAGGAAATACTGACATATTTGTGGCCAAAAATAATTAGCAATGGAAAGTGAAGAGCTTAAAGGAAGAGGAAGAGAAGTGGGAAGGATGGGGGCTTTTTTTCAAAAGAAAGAATCCCTGGACACTCAAGGAGAGTTAACCACCCCAACCCTACCCAAGCCTAAAGGAGCAGGTAGGTGACATTGTCTGCGATATGTCCAAAGGAAAGAGACCACAAAAGATCTCCAAAGGAGATCTCAACAGGGTGAGGATTTACCCCAGGGGTGAGGCAGAACCTTAGGATGATTGAGTATGTTTCAGTCTTACCTATCTTCCCCGATTCCATCCTCATATTTTGGGAGTTTTCTTGGTAGATGGAATAATCTGTATTTTAGTATAGAAGTCAGCAAACTGCATCCCAGGGACCTATTCTAGCCTCTGCCTATTTTTCTAAATAACTTTTTATTGACACATAGCCACACCCATTAATTTACATATTGTCATGGCTGTTTTCATACTGCAACAGTAAGATTGAATAATTGTAACAGGATGTATGGCCTACAAAGTCTAAATTATTTACACTCTAGCCCCTCACAGAAAAAGTTTTCTGACCCCTCCTTTAGTATGAAGATACTTCATTTTGAAAAACATCTATGCCTAAATTCATCTTATATGGTTGAGCCACTTTATAACATAAATACACAGACACACATACACACACACTCTCTCTCTCTCTCTCTCTCTCTCTCTCTCACAGAAGAAACTGAGAATTTAAATGGCTAAAAAATGCAATCTGCATTCTGACTCTGAATTATATTTTTTAAATGTTGCATAGACTTTGTTTGGATTGCCCTCTTTTTTCCCCCCACAGGCTCTGTCTTAATCTTCCCAAGTGAAATCTGTCCTTTGCTTCATGTTGTCTTGTAACCATATTTCAATAGCACTTAATCAGTGATAAAACTGCTTTGATTTATTCCCAGCTGTGGATATTATTGTTGAAATCTGTGTAAGTGTTCCGACGTGTTATGATTGGAGCAATAGCATTTAAGAGTCCAGAGGCAAGTCAGAAAATTAACAACTGAGTTTTCTGATGCCTAAATTAACTGCACAGACAGCGCTGAGTACAATGAGAAAGTTCTGTAGAAACTTACTCGGCAGTATGTAAAGTGTTGAAGTAGCTCACCCACTGAAAGTATTACATTGCAAGGACAAGTTTTCACTGGATATACTTCCCACAGGCAGTACCACAATTTCATATAAAGGACAGCTGGCTGATCTTTCTTCATGCAACATACAGAGGGTGCCAAAAAAATATAGATACACATTTTAAGAAAGGAAAAAAACTGTATTAAAATTGTAATACTCAATATATATATAACTGATAACAAAAGATGAATGCAAGTCACGTTTGACTTATGCAATTACAAGAGATGCTCAAAGTGGTTGCCATCAACGTTCAGACACTTCTGATTAGGCAGACTACTGCAAGACTTGCTGCTGTGCGAGGTCTCCTGTATCTTCCCTTGTGCACATCACAAACGGTACCATGCATCTCCATCTTATCACAAATGAGTGCAATTATTAGGTGTGTTAGAGGTTCTATTGCATACTCATATCTCCATTGTCATTGTACTTCCATGACATTCTCAAATTTTCAAATACCACTTCAAAATGGTCTTGCATCCTTGAATGACAACCATGCTTCCGCCATGTTCTTTGAGTGTCCTGCTGTCACATGGTGACGCTAGCATTCATTTGATTAACACTATCTTTTGAGTGAATGTCACATTCATATACATTGCTACTGTAATTAAATTCAACCTCAAAAAATAATACATAGATAGCATTGCTTAAAAGGTGTATACATTTTTGGCATAACATCTAATGTGATTATTTCTAGATTCTTCAGCAAAACCAAGCCCCTGCAGGTGCCCTGGGGTAGGCTCTGCTGATGCATCTGCAGTCATCTGAAAAGAAAAAAAAAAACAAACAGAAAAAAGTTATATGATTATAAGGGCAATTTATGTTCATTGTAGGAAACTTAGACTAGAGAAAACACAAAGAGAAACAAAGTGACCTATAATCTTAGAACCTACAAATAACAGCTCTTTAGTGTCTAATCCCCCAAACTATTTTTTAAAATTCCTGTATTCATGAAATGAGATCGATTCTGAAAAAAAAATCTGGGTCTAGATGATATTTAGAAGAATTATGTTTTCAATTTTTCTTTGTTTTTCTTCACGTAAACCTTCCTTAAATGCTGTTGCTATTTCACTGCCAGATTGTTTGTAGTTGGAGTTATACTATATGTTAGAGTTGGCCATGATATTTTATTGTTTGCTGTTTTTCTAAATCTGATTCTGTGTAAATTGGAGAGAAAAGTTCTCAGTACATATTTTAATTGTCACTGGTTAAACCGAGCTCTCTTCATTTATTATTTACAGACATTCCCAAATATAGCTAGATGCTGTTAGTATTATTGATTGTCATGGTTGCAAGGTGCTACTGGACTAGAGTTCTTTTATTCAATATATAAACTCAAAATATTCTTTTTTCATGAGACATATTCCATAATGTCTCTAGCAGCTCTGTAACTATCATAAATCTTTTTTATTTGAAATAATGATTTAGATCATTTCCTAAAAAGAGCTGAAAATTGTCACAACCTTAAGTTGTGTAGCCTTACTCCATTCGTGTGGGTCAAATTGTTTATCTTTCCAACTAGGCTTTGAGCTCCTTGAGAACCAAGACTATTTGTTTTATCTCTATATTTTCAGTTCTTTGTCTAGTCTCTGGCATATAAAAAAAAAAGTGCTTAATAAATATTTGTAGGATAAAGGGGAAATTACTTGCTCCAAATTATTGATTAATATAGTACCAGAGCCGTGTCTCCTTACTTACCTTGTGTGTTCCCTGATTTCCTCTTATGTTATCCAGTATAGTACTGTGGTTAAAAAAGTAGGGCTCTCAAGTTCAAAGTCCACACGCACAGTCAAATTCAAATCTGAGCTTCCTCCACCTCTTAGCTATGCGACTTTGGTAAAGTCTGTGGACCTTAGTCCACCATCTGTAAAATGTTAACCAATAGAACCTACTGCACAGAATGATTGCAGATGAAATGAAATGAAGTAATGCCTTGACGTTGCTTGGCCATTCGCAGTGCCCAGCAAATAGTTTTTATTTCCCCCTCTCTCTTTTGGTCATTTTAATATATTGGAATAAACTATAATAGATACTTTGTAAGTTTAAAAATGCATTAACATGGATAAAAAAGTATTAAGAATAATGATATGCTATGAAGTTATGATTCATTATTATGGCCTCTTTTAGATTTATTTCACTTTCTAATTGTATATCTATAAGCACTTGAACAGTTCACATGGGCCTGTTAGTTATTTTTGTATATATTTTATCTAGAGAGAAATTAAGGAATAAGGCAAGAATGTAAGTCTCCTTAAGGCTACTCATAATCATAAACAGTAAGAAACAGAGCCCTGTAACAAGGTTCTCCAACTGTTGAATAAAATCTTCCTTTCATACAAAAAAAACTATACTAAATTATCCACACGAGTATCATTTTTAACCACAAGCAGGGCTTGGGCTTCTATGTCAGATGTTGAAGTCTGTTAACAGCCTCTGCATAACATTCATAATGAGATTAAAATCTACTGTTCTTAGAAAAAGAAGAGTTGAGAATGTGTTACAAAAACCATTTTGTCTCTTCATATTAATGTTGATGCCCTCTTATCCCAGAACTTGGCTGAAGCTAGCTCCAAAATCTATATTGGTTTAATTTTAAGTGGCCTTGTGAACAAGTGCATTCAGACAACAAAAAGAACTGAAAGGTACCTAGGGCACCAGTGCTCCTAGATGTGGACTCTCAAGGTTGGTAGTTGTCAAAGCAGGTTGACATGCCTACATGTTTCTGTGAAGGAGGAGCAGTGTTTGAGTTTTGATTGTAATCATGGTGGCAAACTGGATTCATTAATGAGCATAATAGGATTAACTATTTTAAAAGGTCCCAAATTTTCTAATCTAATTAGAAAAGAGCACCCCGAAAAGTAGATTAATGCTTTCCTTTTGCAGTCTTTTTGAAAAACCACTATGCAGAGACTGTTTGATAAAATAAAGAAGTCAAGTCATAATGTACAGCTTGATGTGTGGGACCAAGGGTGGCAAGTAGCACTGGTCATAAACAAAAATGAAATAAATGTGTATTCCTATTCAAATATAAGCTCCCTCTCTGGTTCTAATTTAGCTTGGGTAAGCATGGCTTCTTATTGTTAAAAGAAAAGAAATCAGGTGCCCAAGAGTGACTCTTTCCCTTGCTAGAAGACACCAGCTACATGAAATGATCATTGGTGATGGTAGCTGCCGACTTTCTCCCAGGTGCCTGTGGACCAGGTTCATTTGGAATAACCAGGCAAGCTCCAAGCTCAAGTTCACCTCACTCAGGTGTGCCAGCCTCACCAAGCCCTGCTGTTCAGTGAGGTGAAGAGAACTTGGTCTCTCCCGTGCTTGCTGTTGTTAAGACCTACCTGCAAGCTGGCAAAATGACATTCTCTGATGTGATTGAGTTTTAATGTAAGATTACAACCATAGATCAAAGTGAGGAGGACATTTGGGCAGGGACTCTTAAGAATTTTAAGAGCCAGAGCATAAAGAAGATAATTATACTGTATGATTTAGGGTTGTTTCTGCATGTGTCACTCATGAGCAAAGTTTGTCCTCTAGTTTATAAAGGGTTTTGGGTTTTTTCTTTCTTTTTCTTCTTAATATTTCCTCTCATTTAGTATCTAGAAGACCTTTAAAGGGCTGTGATTAAAGAAGTCAGAACTGTTCTAGAGATGGCTATTCCTTATACTGATGAATCACCCTTTTATACAGAAAGCGTACTCTGGATTTGTTATCCACTAATTCAGGAACAAAAAGGAGAAAAGTGGGGCCAACGATGTGGCAGTGTCAAAGTCCTTTTGTTCTGCCTTCACTAATTCAGATTTTAAGATAATTCAACCCCAGGGAGGCTTAAGTTTGTCTTTGCATTGTTGATCTGCTTTTAAAAAACAAAAGCATAATTTCTTACCTGGAGACTCATGTGGAAATTCCTCTTAAATTTTGGAGTTTTGGAAAAGTTGAACTCTTCCAATGATCTGATATGATTCCTTTTTAAAAAACTAAGGGAACCAGACCTGGTGGCTCATGCCTGTAATTTCAGCAATTTGGGAGGCAGAGGCGAGAGAATTACCTGAACTCAGGAGTTCGAGACCAGCCTCTATAATAAATGGCGAGACCTCATCTCTATAATAAATAAAAAAAATCAGATGGACATGGTAGCACATGCCTGTGGTTCCAGCTACTTGGAAGGTTGAAGTGGATCACCTGAGCCCTGCAGGTCGAGGCTACAGTGGCCGTGAGCGTGCCACTGCGCTCCAGCCTGAGTGACAGAGTGAGACTCCAACTCAAAAAACAAACAAAAAAACTAAAGGTTGTTCTGCAACAATGAAGATTTTCCCTTTTTGCCATGCCTGCCAGGCACTAAATTTCATGCTCAGTTATGATTGCTTCCTTTAGCGTAGATTTCTGGAAAACAAACCCCTTTCTGTTTGTAACTCACTGGCTTTTTACCCACATAATAACTGATGCCTTGTTCTAGGTTTTCTGTATTTCCTGGGCCAGGGAGTATATGTTGACATCAAATCATCTTTATAAAATTTGGTTTTAAACTTTCAAAATTGTTGTCACAGATGGAATATGAAATTAATGGGTTTTTTTAAATAGAAAGCATAGAAAAACAAAAGTAAAAAATGAAAAATTCACCTATCAAGTAATCATTTACTTTTATCACAGCCCAACCATGAAATGGGAATATGAGATTATTGGTTTTTTTAAAAATAGAAAACATAGAAAAACATCTGTAATTCAGCCTCCTAAGGTTGTTGTGAGCATAGAACATATTACCCCCATGAGTTGTGTTTCGAACAGCATCAGGGTGAAATGAGTGTTTGATGAGGGTCAGTGGTTATTGTTGGGTATTTTATCCCAGACCTTTTTTTCCTAGGCATATATGACAAATGTTTTTGGAAGTCTAAGTATGCATTCAGTAGAATCATGGGATTTGAGAGCTGCAAGGGATCTTAGAGTTTATCCAATCTAGTTTCTCCACAGGGCATTTGGGAAATCAACTGGGGAGCTGGCAGTTCTTTTCAACTGCTCAACTCTTCCTGATTCTACCTCAAGACCGACTGCATCAGAAACTTCAAGAATAGATCTGTGTATTTGGGGAGAAAAATGAGGTGATTCTGATGGGAGTACCTGTTGACTGAACCTGCCAAGGTGTAGCCAAATCACCTTTAACAGGTGAGGAAAGTAAGCACCCTGGGGACAGAGCGAGTGGCCTTAGGATCACAAGAGTGTCCACACAGAACTTCACCCAGGGCTGCTGCTACCAGGGAGGGCCACCAGGTAAGTCTAGAGAGATAAGCATTTTGGGTGAGTTTTGGCAGCACAATAATCTGTTATATTTGGACAGTTGCTACAAATAATATTCCATTTTAAGATATACTGTAATGTTTGCTAGTAATTAGTTCAGGTGACCAAGTCTGCAGTTGTTGAAAGTAAAAAATAAAACAAAGAAAAGAAGCATTTGTTGACATTTCAAAGCCTTTGGGTTTTACTAATTCATTCTGACCTCTCCTCAGTTTGAATTAGTGAAATTTTACTGTTTCAACTCCTAAGATTAGATGGTTGGGGGGGATGGCTGGAAGAAATTTTTTAAGAATTTAAAACTTTTCAGGGGATGCGGTCTAGTGAAATTCTCTGTGTTTTCATCGCACAAAGTGGTCTTCTGTTGCAGGGCACTCGCATCTGAGAACGGGCTATGGAATGTGGCAGTTTCATATCATTCCTGGAAGCTCAGTTCCCTGTAAAAATATTTTTTAAAACCATGTGCTGTATATATTGACCCATGTTTGAGAAACCACTAGAAGTAAAAGCCAACTATGTGAAGGCTGCATGAGCTAAGCCTGTGACGGGGTGATTTGTAACGTTTCTAAATATTACAGGTGCAGCTACAATCTTGTATGACACTGCCCCCACCACTGCACATGACTGATTCTGTAAGGATCTACATGGAGGTGTTTAGATGTTTCACCGCGTCTGCCTGACATAAACTAATGATGTAGACTGCTAAACATGGTGACATGATTAAACAGGATGTTAATTAGTAGCTCCTGGAAGAGTCTTGATCCTTCCTTTTAGCAGCCTTTGTTATGCATGTGCAAAAGTTAAAGAGACAGAAATGGCTACTCCCTGTATAGCATCAGTTAATGGCAATGAGGATTCAAGAAGAAAGCATTTAAACTCCCTAGTAAGACATACAGGTCCATCTTCTTGTCCTGGGGGTTGTCCAAAGCCATGTCTTTGTGGGAAGGGTGGCAATTTTCCTGCAGGCAGTAATCACTTGTACTATTACTTAGTTGTCATGTATTGATGATCCCATTTCAATCAAACATATCTCATTCAGAGAGCTTTTGATGGGAGGAATTTTTGGAAGGGTTTAGGAAGGTTAAATCTGTGAGACATGGCTTCCATCTGGAATGCATTAGCTACAAAGATTTATTAGTCAGAGTGCCTCTGCATAATGTTCCATGGAAAGCGGGCCCTGCATCTAATTTCCAGTGTGATGTCTATATGAGGAGTGATCTTTGAAATATCATAGGTGACAATCAACTTTGTTATAAAAATAGTAAATGCCCAGGATCTTCATGGCGGCTATTTTAAATCCCTCATGAGGGCTGCTAAGCAGGTAGTTGATTTGTTGACAAATGATAAAACTGTAGGAATAGCAACACACATGAAATTTTAAAATGGGATGGCCCTTTTAAGCAGGAAAAAAACTTTTAGGAAAATTATGAGCATTTAGTGTTTTCATGTACCCTTTCTTTGGGCAAGATAGCATTAGAAAATGACCAGTACTTAGCTATATGAAGAGGTGTATTCCCCTTCTGATTAAAATCGTTTTTAAGAGCTAGAGCTGTTGATCAATAAGTGAGACAGGGAAAGCTTTATAACATCTCATATGTTAGACAGCCTGAGATGACGCTGTTCTTAGCTATAATGTGCTTAGTATAAATTAGAAATTATAGGGATGTTAGAATCCCAACTCTCCTGATCACTGTAGGGAAGAAAGGCAGAACTAGCATGTAGCTTAAGTTTACCTGTGCTAGTGTTCTTTCAAAAGATAGCAAGCAGAAAGGCAGGAATGAGGGTAAAGGTGGAGTCTGGGCTGCAGAAATCAAGATAAAAACCCAGAAGCCTCCTCAGCTTTCTGCTGAAAAGGCAGCTCAATCCCTGGGAAGGACCCCCTTCTCCTCACCTGCCTTATTCTCAGTTGCCAACACTGAGGTAACATAATGAGGGTAAATCCAGTCCCATGAAAGCTTTTTACACCACCAGGAGGCTATGTGGTTTACCATGCCTTCCCTGGCTGTGCTGTATCCTCCTGAAACCAAAGGGCAGAGGATTAATGCCAGGTGAAGGGCAAGTCGCCGTCCAAATATTTATCTGTGAATTTAGGTCACACCACAATGCCCAGTTGTGTCATTCCCTCTCAACATAGGAAAAAGTGTTCTGTATCCTGGATACAAGTTCAGTACTAAATTGTTCTCCAAGGATTACAAGGGAAATGCTGGAGCTCAGCAATTTCCTTTTACCCTCCTATTGGGCTTCTGTGCCATGGGGCAGTTTTGTGCCAGACAACAGAATTGAGAGTGAAGTAGTGCTAACCACAAAACGCATGTTACAGAATGAAAAGAGGTTTTGCTGCATCTCCAAGAGCAAGACTTGGGGTTTTCACCTTCTAAGTAAACTTGTACAGGGTCCTGAGCTTGAAATGTTTATTTCTCTTCTGCGTCTACTATGCATGCTAAGAAAGGGAGCAGCTTAAGCAATGCCTCCCACCACAGGAAGACACATTCCCAGAAACCCACTAAACAGTCAGAATCTTTGTGATTCAGGATCTTAATTTCTTCTATTTTCCTATCAGGTTGTAGCAGGAAATCTCATTCCTTCTTCCATCTGGGCAAAGTGATATGAGTTGTCCACACACTGTTGTCCCAGATGTACTTCCCTGCTCCAAATGCCTGGGTCCTTCCATATCCTTCAGTGCTACCTTGCCCTCATTGAGTATAAGTCTGGCTTACTCTCTGGACTTGCCTAGACAAGAACTATGGGTTGGTGCCAGGTTTCTTCCCCAGCTGATGCCTTCTTTTACTAAGGCAGAACACTACCCTGGCCAACCCACTGGACACCTCTTGTTTGTGGGAACCCTGTGTTGATCAGGGTCTCACTGTATCCTGAAGTCTTTGTGTATGATTTAATGTGAACTAAATAAAACAATGGAAACCATGACAGGTTGCCAAAGGCACATTGTTGAGCCGTCTCTGCCTTTGGCATATAATTGAAAATACTTTCAAGAACACAGCTATTGTGGAAGTTAAGTTACTAATTCAACAAATTTGAAGATTATAGTAAGACCACGTCATGCCTGCCCAGTTGTCTAAATTACCTCAATACACTTTGATGACATTTATGTGAATTCTACTCTCCAACATTTATTTCCCCCTTTCAAAGTAATACTTTGTTTTCATTCATTATTCATTTACTTTTAGGCAAATTAAGTCCTGGACAATTTTCATATTTGCTTAAGAAAAGCTCCTCCTTTTTATTCAAGTAATCTTTCATTTTTTAAAACTTCAGTGGCTTAGAATAAAATTAATTGCTCAATGTAGACTTGAATGCATGAAAATATTCAGAAAGAAATTCCAAAAACATTTTAAGGAAAAATAGCCAGTTTTTCTTTCATGTCACAATTTAGACTGTTTTTGATATTTTGAATCACTTTAAATTTTCTCTGTTTTGATCGTGATTAGTAAATTGGCACAGACTTATTTTTTTGATATATGTCTGATGTTCAGAACTTCTTTTAAGTCACACACAAAAAAAGAATATCATGAAGTTCTGTGAGCAAAGTTTTATGAATAAAGGTTAATTTCACTAAATCCAGCAAAAATTATTTTCGTTACAGTTAAATTCTTGAAAAAGGAAACATAACATTAGCATGTTAATTGTCATATCTGAAACAGAAATTTAACATCTTTGAAATGAGATTTGACTTTATAAAGCAGTCGCAGTCATGCTGTCTACTTTTTCAGTGCAAAATTTAGCTGGATGTTCTGTGATATATGAAAGGAATCTTGGACCAGTCATTTTGGTCAGTTCAATAATAATCAGAAATTAAGTACATAAAAACAAAAGGGTTCACCTGGCTATCCGTTTAAGTTGATGAGTTTCATATGTAACAATGGGATAAGAAAACTATAAAATATTATACAAATATAAGGTGTTAGTATTGATTCACTTAACCTATGAGAAAGTCTGCAAATTTAGTTGATTGACCATATAATCCTGGAAATATCCAGTGAAAATCATCAACAGTATTACCACATGGCCACTTAAAATCAGTGTCATCTCAAAAGTCATCTCGTCATGCAACCTGAGGTAAATCAGTTCATCTCTCCGAATGATCTATAAAACAGAAATATTAATTTTTTTTTATTTTTTTTTATTATTTTATTTTATTATGTTATTGTGGGGTACAGTTAGGGGTTAGGCATACAAAAATATTTCGTTCATGTACCCTTGTTGATAAGAGGTGTCTCCCCATCCTCAGATAGATATCCACCATCACAGTCAGACATTTTCTTGTGGTGATACGTTGGATGATCAAGGCCTACTATATGAGTGAGAACATGTGATACTTAGTTTTTTGTTAAAAGTGATTTTTTGACTTTTTCCTCTTCTGTCATAAGAATTTTTTTTTCCAGTACCAATAAGTCTTTATTTATTTTTCCCAGGGAAAGAAGAAGGGAAGAAGAAAGAGTCAGCATGTGTGTTACAAAATGATTAGAAGCCAGGCTTGGTGGCTCAGCCTGTAATCCCGCGCCTTGGGAGGCTGAGATGAATGGATTGCCTGAGCCCGCGGGTTCGAGACCCGCCTGGGCAACTTGGCGAGACCTCATCTCTACAATAAATCAAAAAAAATAAAAATAGAAATGATTAGAAAATGGGAAAGTACCCAATACAGCAAAATCAACCATCAAACATACCCCTGTGATGGGGTTGCCGTAGCCCAAAGGGGCTCAGTCTCCTGCAGTTCAGGTTTAAGGGATCAGGAAAAGAACAGACAGGTACAGGCTTTCTTACCCTCCCTACCACCCCATCAATTCAAGATTTCACACAAAGCTTTGGTTTCTAGCAGTAAACATGGAGTTACATTCGTCCATCTCCTATTAAACAATCTATCGTAAGAGTTTTTTAAAACTATTTATATACCACCATTACAGCATTAAAGTATTATGAATCCAATATATTATTTCTTTACAATGAGATTTATATTTTCGTATGCTTTCATTTATTTGCTAGCATCCTTTCACTTTAATTCAATATTAAGTTATGTCTAGTGGTGTCAAATTCCATAGCTTTTGTTTTCAGAAGGCCTTATCTCTCCTTAATTTCTGGAGGATAACATTCTGAGTACAGTACTCTTGGTTGGCCATTTCTTTCTTTTGCACTTTGAATACATTAGTCTACTCTCTTGTATCCTGCAAGGTTTCTGCTGATAGTTTTATGGGAATTCTCTTGTTTTTCTTGCTTCTTTCAAAATTCTCTCCCTGTCTTTTGAGAATTTGATTATAATTTGTCTCAGTAAAGATGTCTTTATATTTAACCAATTTGGTATTATTTGGGCTACATGAATCTGGATGTTTATTTCCCTCTCCACTCCAGATTTTGGAAGCTTTGTCATTATTTTTTAAATAAGCTTTCTGCCTCTTTCTCTATCCTTTCTCCTGTTGGTGTATCACTAATGCATATATTGTTTCACTTTGACGTTCTTTGGTAAGTTTCATAGGCTTTCTTTATTCTTTTCCTTTTTATTCCTCTGTGAATTTCAAGTGACTTGTCTTCAAGCTCACTGATTCTTTCTTCTACATGATTGAGTCTACTGTTGAAACTCTTGATGAAATTTTTCAGTTAAGTTTTTGTGTACTTTAGTGCCAGAATTTTTGTTTTGTGTGTGTGTGTGTGTGTGTGTGTGTGTGTGTGTGTGTGTGTGTGTGTGGTTTCTATCTCTTTGTTGAATGTCTAATTTTGTTTGTGTGTTGCTTTTCTGATTTTTGGTTGTTTAGTTGTCTATCTGTGGTTTCTTATATATAGGTCACCAAGCTTCTTTAAGACGATTACTTTTAATTCTTTGTCAGACAGTTTGTAGATCTCCATTTCTTTAAAGTCTATTACTGGCACTTAATTTTGCTCCTTTGGTCATATCATGTTTCCCCAGTTATTCACAAACCTTATAGCCTTGAGTTGGTATCTGCACAATTGAAGAAGTAGACACCTATTCTAATCGTCACTAAGTGGTTTCATCAGGGAAAGCCCTTCACTACCTAGCATGTCTAGAGATTCTGAGTGGGCCATCTGGCAGGGTCTATGAGCAAGGTAGCTACAAGAGAACCTGGGGAGTCTTGCCGTGTGTCTGGGTCAGCAGGTAAATGGACATGGTACCTGGGTTCACAGAGGCTGGCCTGGTGCCTAGGTCCATAGGGTCAGGCCTGGAGCCTGGATTATTGGGGCAGGACTGCATATTGGAGCTGTGGGAATTGGTTTGGATCCTGGCTCTGGGCTTCCTGGTCTGGTTCCTAGTTCCAAGTGGACTAGTATAAAGTTGACCACTGTTCGGATTCGCTGGTAACCCATATCACTTTCTCCCGTGTTTTCTCCAAGAAATTTTATGGTTTTATGCTTTACATTTAGGTATATGACCCATTTTGAGTTAATTTTGTATGAAACGTGAAATATAGGCTGGGCTCAGTAGCTCAGCCTGTAATCCCAGCGCTTTGGAAGGCTGAGGTGGGTGGATGGCCTAAGTCCACGGGTTTGAGACCTGCCTGGGCAACTTGGCGAGACCTCATCTCTACAATAAATCAAAAATTAGCCGGGCATGGTAGCGCACGCCTGTAATTCCGGCTACTTGGAAGGCTGAGGAGGAAGGATCGCCTGAGCCCAGCGGGTCGAGGCTGTGGTGGCCGGGAGTGGTCACTGCACTCCAGTCTGGGTGGCAGAGTGAGACTCCAACTCAAAAAAAAAGAAATATAGGCCAAGGTTATTTTTCCCCCTTACACATGTACTGCTATGATCTAAATGTTTCTATTCTTCCTCAAATTTGTATTTTGAAATCCTGACTTCCAAGGTGATGGTATGAGAAGGTGGGGCCATTGAAAAGTGATTAGATCATGCAGGCAGCACTCTCATGAATGGGATTAATGCCCTTATAAAAGGGACCCCAGAGAGCTTGTTTGTCTTTCTGCTATGTGAAGACAAAGTGAAACGATGATTGTCTATGAACTAGGAAGCAGGCCCTCACTAGATGTGGATTCTGCCAACACCTTGAAGCACACTTCTAGTTTCCAGAACTGTGACTGATAAATTTGTTTTGTTTATGAACCATTCAGTCCATGTATTTTGGTAAAGTAACCCAAGCAGACTAAGATGCAGACATTCAGTTGTTCCTGTACCATTTGTTTGAAAAGACTCTCTTCTCTCTATTGAATTACATTTGTATCATTTGTCAAAAATCACTTGACTATGTGTATGTGGGTTTATTTCTGGTTTCTCTCTTCTGTTCCATTGATCTATGCGTCTATCCTTTCTACATTACCACAGTCTTGATTATGGCAGCATTACAGTAACACTTACAATTAGGTAGTGATTCTTCCAACTTTGTTTTCAAAACTTTCTGGCAGTCAAGTTCCTCTGCCTTTCTAGGTAAATTTTTATACCCATAGTCAATAAAGGAGAGAATACTTAGTGACTTGGAAAGATTTTTATAATCGATTAAATTTTTAAAAGCTGTCAGATTCCAATTTTGGGGCACACACACACACACAAAACCAACTTTTTTTTTTTTTGAGTTGGAGTCTCACTCTGTCACCCAGGCTGTAGTGCAGTGGCATGCTCACGGCCACCGCAGCCTCAACCTGCTGGCTCAGGCAATCTTTCCACCTCAGCCTTCCAAGTTACTGGAACTATAAGCGCGTGCTACCACGCCTGGCTAATTTTTGATTTATTGTAGAGACTAGGTCTCGCCAAGTTGCCCAGGCTGATCTCGAACCCCTGAGCTCAGGCAATCCTCTCAACTTGGCCTCCCAAAGTGCTGGGGTTACAGGTTTGAGCCACTGCGCCTAGCAAAACCAACCGTTTTACAAATTAGAAAATTGTTTTAAAACAATTTAAACCAAAATGTAAGATGCAGACATTCAGTTGTTCCTGTACCATTTGTTTGAAAAGACTCTCTTTTGGTAGTAGCAATAGTGGTAATTTCAGTTTTGTGTTATTATTATTATTGCTTATCAGTATTTTCTAAATTTTTCTACCATGACCATGTGTTAATATTAGAATAAAAAACATATATTTAAAACACTCCTGAAGGATGTGTTTCATGTCTTCTGTACTTCTGCATTGTGTTAAAAACGATAGTGGGTACTGTCAATGTGAATTGAATTGAAGCACTGCCTTTCTTCTTTTTTTTTGAGTAGGAGTCTCACTCTGTCACCCAGGCTGGAGGGCAGTGACACAATCATGGCCACCACAGCCTTGATCTGCTGGGCTCAGGTGATCCCTCCACCTTAGCCTTCCAAGTAGCTGGAACCACAGGTGTGAGCCACATGCCTGGCTAATTTTTTTTATTTACTGTAGAAATGAGGTCTCATCAATTTACCCAGGCTAGTCTCAAACCCTTGGACTCAGGCAATCCTCTCATCTCTGCCTCCCAAAGTGCTGAGTTTACAGGCGTGAACCACTGCACCCAGCTGCTATTTTCTTTTGCAAAGTAGATAACCATCCCCCTAATTTATGTTTGCATACAGCACCTATCGTAGTGCTTTGCACAAAATAGTCAGTAATAGTTGAGTTGTAGATATAAGTTATGCTGCATTTAGATTAGTACAAGTTAATATACCTGAAAAATTAAGTAACATGTATAACATCTGATAAATGGAAATTACAGAAAGCATTTACAGTTATCCTAAACACTACATATATTAATTTATTCAATCTTCATCACAACTGGGAATGGAGTACTACTATTACCATCTCCATTTTACAGATAAAGAAAGCAAGGCACAGAGAGGAAGTTATTTGCACAAGGTCACACAGCTATGGCAAGTGGTAATGTGGATCACTTCTACGTTCATTATCATTTAACTTCTCACAGCAATTCATTGAGTTAGGTATCATCTCTCTCCACCACTTGTCAGATGTAGACACTGAAGCTCGGAAAAATAAGTGACTGGCTTAGCCAGAGGTGGAAGGACTGGGACACTTGACCTCAAAATCCTTGCTCTTTCAGCTGCAGCATGCTGCCTCATGCATTTACATGAAGTGGGCAAACCGAAACAGGAAATTACCCGAGAGCTGTCAAAACACATCTCCAGTGGAGAGCTCCACATGTGGATTTGTTCTTTCCCAAGTCTGCTTAAATTTCACACCATCCACCTTCATGGTCTTTTTTTTTTAATTATTCTTTCCTACCAGCTGAAAATGGTGACATTTCTTGTTCTCTGGTTTAAATCGGAGAAGCCTGTAGCACTACAATCACCAAATAAGCTGTATATTAGCTTACAGAGATTTTTCCCCCCTTCTCCTTTAAATTAAAGAGGCAGAAAAAAAAAAGGTACAATCCTGCTTCCCTTCCAAAGTCTGTGAGAAAGTGATTGTGCGCGTTCTCAGGCAAAAAAGAAAGTAACTTGGTTTTTTAGAGAGTAAATGCCCTGTTGACAAGTTGGCAGGACTGCCTTGTTTGGAAAAGAATGTGCAGAAAACTCAAAAGATAATTAGTGTGTGGTAACCTAACAGCATGCAGCAGGGCTATAGCGTGCCTGGCAGAGGCAGATGTGGCCACACAGTTCATTAACGCTGTATAGTTTGTTTAATTCCAGTTGGGGTAATTAGAGAAGGCTCTAGAACCTGCATAGAGCTCCAAAATAGACTCTCTGGTTTCAGCAGCAGTGGGGTGGATCTAAGCCACCACTGTGGGCCCCAGGAGATTAGAAGACTAGAATTCCTCATAAGCCCATTTGCTTTTCTTTGACAATCATCTCTGCAGTGATGGAGGAGAGCATAATGATCACAATAAAAGAGAACTGTAAAACTGGCTTTAAAATGCAGTCTACAATGGTTCCCTTATTAAGCTTACCTTTTCACTTGCATGTTGCTTAGGCGTCAATTAAAATCACAGGAGTTTCTCATTTTTGCAGACTGAATGCGTTTTTAGAAAAATTGTTTATAAGACCAGTCTGGGTAACATAGTAATAGACTGAGTCTCTACAAAAAAAAAAAAAAGGAAAAAAATTAGCCAGGTGTGGTGATGCACACCTGTGGTCTTAGCTACTTGAGAGGTTGAGGCAGGAGGATCGCTTGAGCCCAGGAGGTTGAGGCTGCAGTGGGCTATGATCACACCACTGCATTCCCTCACGCCTGGGTAACAGAGTGAGATCGTGTCTCTGAAATAAAAATAAAAATTGTATATGAAGTGAGCTTTCTTTCTTTCTTTCTTTCTTTCTTTTTTTGAGTTGGAATCTCACTCTGCCGCCCAGGCTGGAGTACAGTGGCACACTCACAGCCATCCCGGCATTGACCTGCCCGGCTCCAGTGATCCTTCCGCCTCAGCCTTCCAAGTAGCTGGAACTACAGGTGTGTGCTACCTTGCCCAGTTAATTTTTTGTTTATTGTAAAGATGAGCTCTTACCAAGTTGCCCAGGGTGGTCTCGAACCCACAGCTTCTGGCAATTCACTCGCTTCAGCCTCCTAAAGTGCTGGGATTACAGGCTGAGCCACTGAGCCCGGCAGAGTTTTCTATTAATGCAGTTTTGCTTATCTAATTATTTTTTTAAAGAAAATTAAAGATAGGTTTTATTTGAGGAAAAAAAGAAGCTAGTAATATTGGGGGTTTTGTATTTTAAGACTCTTGGTAGCACTTGGAGCATGTTTATTAATTTCCTGACTTTTCTCCTAACCCTACTTTATTTTTTCTCCTTTCCCTTCCTACTGCTCTTCCTGAAACTATGGAAATTTCATCTTTACCCAAAGATCCTCTGTTTCCACATTCACAACTCTTGAAATTCAGTTCTGATAGGTCTCTTTCTGCCTATGTATTTGTAGTGGCCAACAGAGCTAGGATGCATTACCACATATAGCCAACAGATGCCACTGTAAAATGTGAGGGACCCCCAACCTGAGGTGTACACTTAGTAACTCTCTTGGGCAAATGAATGTGGTATTTTTTTTTTTTTTTTGAGTTGGAGTCTCACTCTGTCGCCCAGACTGGAGTACAGTGGCCGCTCCCAGCCACCGCAGCCTCGACCTGCTGGGCTCCGGAGATACTTTCCCCTCAGCCTTCCGAGTACCTGGAATTACAGTCATGCGCTACCACGCCTGGCTGATTTTTTTTTTTTTTTTTTTTGTAGCGATGAGGTCTCGCCAAGTTGCCCAGGCAGGTCTCCAACCCGCGGGCTCAGGCAATCCACTCACCTCAGCCTCCCAAAGTGCTGGGATTACAGTCTGAGCCACCAAGCCCGGCTGGATGTGGTATTTCATATGTTCACTGGCTTTGGAAATCTGTCAGATGAATTTGTTTATAATGCTACCCTTGCAGTGTATACTCTCTGATCCTACCAACTGATGGTGAGGGAAGCCATCCAGCTATACTGAGCAAATAGGAAAGCCAACCTGCCACTAGATATTTTCCAAAAGTCTTCTTCTATGACTAATTGATAATTGAGTGACTTTGAGTTTTTTTTTTAAATAAATAAGAAAATATATTTTTTCTAGGCCACATGTACGGCCTGTCAGAGCAACACAGAACTATTTGCCAAATGTCTGTAGCCCCTGTCTTTAGCAGAAGAAAGGGAACACGTGTGGCTTTTGTTTATAGCTGTGGGTCAGTGTGGGGTGTCACTGATCTGATCAATGCTACCGTGTGCCCCGGGCATGACTCCAACCTCCCAGCAAAAGATTGCTATATCTTGCCAAGATTTTGTATTGAGACATTACATATGTTCTTTCTCTTTCTCCCTGCCTTTTCCTGATTGCCTAGGAGTAAAGCAGATCCCATCCATCCAACCCTTAATGCTCACACGTCTCTTTTTCTATGGAGTGAGGCAAAAAATCAGTAAGGCAAAGAAAGAGCATGAGACCTCTCTCCTACTCTCTTAGAGGAGTGGTGACCAACATATCAACATAAAGCCCATTGCTGGTATCATGCTCAGTCTGCCTTTTTATCCCTAGTGAAACTGAGTAGCTCAGTGAGAATGAGACATTACCCAAAGTCAGCTCCATTCAGCGAATGGTGTAGGCTTCCTGGCTTCATTTCCTAAGCTCTGGAGTCCATCACGCCATAAACCACAGGGGCTTTGTAGGCATGTTATTGTATTAGCACCATATGGAGAATATTCATGGAACTCACATGCAGAATGTGTGATGTCAGACCGGTTTACATGAGTCCAAATTTTGTGCAGCTGTTAGACTCAGATGTTTCATTTCATTTTTTATGTCAGCACCCTCCCAATAAACCCACTGATCCTGAGATTAAAAAGCAAAGAAAGTTCTGTATGCTCACACATGTTTTGGAACCAGAAAGCTCTGTACCACTTCTGTGTAGATCTGTACTCACTACCAGGGGTCACCTCAGAGCCATAGCTCCTGTATTCAAAGAGAGACAGACTGAGCAGTGGAAGTCAATAGAAAAGCAAAATGCAAAAGGACAGCAGCCCTCACACAGATGAGAAACTATTACCTGGGATCAGATGTGCTTTTTGAAATCAATTTCTGCAAAGGAAAATTTCAGGTTAGACATAGCAGGGGGTTTTTGTTTGTTTGTTTGTTTGTTTTTGAAGGTGTTTGATAAAAACTGTCCATCAAAACTAATTGGCTTCTGAGAAGGAAAAGTGTTGGCTAACGAGTCTCCCTGACTACCTCTGAGAGTCAGCATGCCTGTCTTGGGTTTGCCTTCGTCAGAGCAAGATGAATCACTGTCTTTCACCAGGAAAAGAAAACCTTCAAAGGTTACCACCCAAATAATGCTGATATTCAAAAATAAATAACTCTCAATGTTTCCTTGGAATTAAGGATAGAAGGCTACACATTTTTTTCAGTGCCTGAATTTTTAGTTATATATGCTATTTATGACTCTCCATAATAGGACTAGATGTGTTATTTAAAAATAAATGCTGAGAACTGTGGATTTTCTGTGATTCATTTTGGATAGGTTGTGGTTCATGGTTGGCTAAAGAAGCAGCAATGTGGGGATTTTTAAAAAAAAGAGGGCAAGAAGTCTCTGCTTTTCTGGATTGGTGTGGGCACAGTTCTGGGCCTAAATTAAGACTTGGATTCAGGCTTATTTTCTCCTTTTGTCCCGTCCTTCTCATGCCACGTTGGGGACTTTTACAGGCTTATCCCCTGTCCTTGTGAGGTGGCAGCGGAAAGCTTTGTGCCCACAGTTCCCTTTCTGATAGTGGCTCACCACAAACATCATGAAACTGTTTGTTTGACTTGTCGCCCCTCCCCATGTGTTTTGTTGTACAGGTTTTTGAAAATCAGAGAAAACAAAACAAAGCTACTCCAGCCTATCTTCGAAGAAGGTAGGAAACACTGAGCTGCACCATGCTGTGAACATTTTAGGGCAGACTTCTTATTTTAGATGCATGCGGGGCCTGGCTACTTAAGACAGAAAATCCCCTGCCGTGTTGTCTAGGCAGGCACAGAAAGCAGATTTCATGAGATCCTGGGCTCAGTTTAGACTCTGGCCCTTAATGCTCAGTCATTAAAACTGCTAGATGGATGATGAGGATTTTTGGGAAGAGCCACTGAGTGGGATGTTCCTAAATATGGTGGGAGAAGGAATGGATTTTAATTTAGCAACAAGGAAGGAGTGTGCTTGGAATGAGGCTTGCTCAATTTGATTTTGAAGATAGTGTTCTTTGAACAGGAAGTTTTGCTCCATTGCACCATCAGCTTCAAAGATTCCTGAAACTCTCTGGACCCCCGATGAAGGATGCTAAAGGGCTCGGGGTCTCTTTTGAATACAGTGCTGGCTAGATGTTGTAACTCAGGGTAGGGAGGTCACGTAGCAGCACTGGTTGGAGAGTCTCATCTAAGAAAATCAGAAGATTTGCATGGAGGCTTTGTGCAGTCATAGCAATTATACAAATTCCTGTTGTGAAAGCTAAACCCTGTGAAAAGTTCGGCTCTTGGTGAATGAGACCCTTTTAAATGTTTTTTACTCATTTTTTTGTGACTCATACCACCTAAAACTAAGCTGTCATCCTTCTATTAACAGTCATGTTGTTTTCCCTGTGATAAATATATATCCATTAAATGAGGATATGTAGGAATTTGCAGCATAAAACATATCTCATAGTAAGAAAAATTCTGTACTGTATGCCTGATTTCTGGAGGTGGTTTTATTCTTATATTATTGCTGTTTTCTATATCCCTTGTTTTCTTCCTCTCATAGCCCCGAAAAAATGACTCATCTTTGAGTTGAAATAATCCATTAACTCTTTCACTGCAGGATATCCTCCAGGCTGTTCCCACCAGGGGAATGAGATACTTGATCAGATATTCCAACACATGTGATGAAAATACATAATATTTATAGATGAACTAACAACCTCCTTTTGAAAGTCACTGTTAACCTAAGGCATTCAGGCAGTTTATCTGTCTGATAATCTAATTACCAGGATGATATTTATTTCAAATATCTGATTATATTTTCTTGTTCTCTTTGTCTTCCAGTATTTCAGTTATGCATATGTTGCCCCTTTTGTTATTGTCCTCAGTTGTTCAGTGTTCTGGGTTTTTCAAATTCTTTTTTCTCTTTGTGTTTCAATTTGGAAAGTTTCTATTTAAACTGTCTTTAAGTTCATTGGTTCTTTCTTCAGCCATGTCCAGTAGATGAACCTGTTGAAGACAGTCTTTATTTCTGTTAAAGTTTTTCATTTCTAGTTTTTTTTTTTTAATTCTTATAGTTTCCATCTCTCTTCTGAAAAGTCCTATTTGGTGTTACATGCTGTTTATTTTTCCATTTCAGCCCTTAACATATGAATTAGTTATTTTAAATTCCTTATTTGACAATTTCAATAGCTCCGTCATATATGACTCTGGTTCTGATGATCACCCTGTCCTTTCAGACTGTATTATTTATTGTCTAGAGTGCCTTGTAATTTTTTTATTGAGAGCCAGATGTTATATATCTATAACAAGTACTGAAGTAAACAGGCCTCTGGGGTAAGGATTTATGTTAATTCGGCTCAGAGTTGGGCTATGTTTAATGCTTGTTGTAGCTATAAGTTCCAGAGCCTTCAAATTCCTTTAGTGTCCTTTTTTTTTTTTTGTACCTTCTTTTGCCTTTAAGGCTTCCTTTGTATTGCCACTCAGAGAGTCTGGGTCTGGCAGTTCTTTCAGCTGTAATCCACTGAAGGACTATTGATGTGGTGGTAAAGTAGGGGGAAGGGGAATTGTTTGCTAACCTTTTGATAGAGTCTCAGACTTGGTAGGGCCTGTGTCTCAGGGGTGTGGCCTTAACAAGTGTTTCTGTCCCTCTTCCCCAATTATAGAGCCCCATTTCCTCCACCACCACCATCCTACCATACTCCTTTCCCTGTGCCTCATTGACTATGTTTGGTTTTGGTTTCATTTTTCTTATAGGTAAGACAGGAAGGGTAGGGACTGGAGTAGGATGGAAATCCTCTTCCCCAGGTGGGATAAAGTTTCAGTATTGCCCTGTACAATGGTCTTCACTTATCATCAAAGGATATGTTCCAAGACCCCTGGTGGATGCCTGAAACCTTAGATAGTACTGTATCCTATGTATACTGTTTTTCCCTATACAGACACATCTATTATAAAGTTTAATTTCTAGATTAGGCACAGGAAGAGATTAACAATAATTACTACTAATAAAATAGAACAATTATAACAATATATTGTAATAAAATTTATGTGAATCTCTCTCTCTTTCTCACATTATCTTGTATCGTACCACAGATAACCGAAACCTCTAAAATCAAGACTGCAGCTAAGGGGGGATGATTGCAGTGAAGTCTTTACCCCTGGAAAGCAGGCTTTTGTTATGAAGAAGAATCTGGAAGAATTATACTATTGACGCTCTTCCCATGTCACAAGGGGGTTTTTCTTCAGCTCCTCATTCTGAGAACCTTGTGGAATCCTGGGAGGAAAGACCTCAAAATTGTGAGGGAAGTCGCCCTCTGATTGGGCCTCCAGGTATTTCTCACTATCATACTAGTCCACATTCAGCTTGTAGCCACTGGTCACTTAATGAAGTAAGTAGTGCCACTCTTTTGACTCCAGTGGCTTCTGCTGTATCTCTGAATGCACCTGCCTCCAGATTTCAGGATGTGGTTTACTCTGAAACTTCAGTTCTTGGATAGGTCCAAGAAAAGTCATTGATTTTTAGTTTATTTGTCTTTTTCTTGTAGTAGGGGCGGGAATGGTGACTTCAACTTTTTACATGTGTCGAAAACAAAATTATCTGGCCAAGTGCAATGGCTCATGCCTGTAATCTCAGCATTTGGAGAGGCCAAGGTGAGAGGATCGCTTGAGCCCAGGAGTTTCAGACCAGCCCGGGCGTGGTGGCACACCTGTAGTCCTAGCTACTTGAGAGGCTGAGGCGAAAGGATCGCCTGAGCCCAGCAGGTTGAGGCTGAGGTAATCGTGAACATGCCACTGTACTCCAACATGGGTGACAGAGTGAGATTCTGATTCAATAAATAAATAAATAAATAAATAAGATATTATCTTTGTAAAAACAAAACAAGTAAGACACCATGTGTGCATGGGGGATGGGCAGCGGGTATTCAGAAACATATAGTTGTATGTGCTTAGAAAAGTGTCTGGAAGTGCAGACATTCAGTTCTAGCAGTTGATAGCTTTTCCTCTAGCAAAAAGGAGAAGCTTCCCATTTTAGGGGAGATTAATACATTTTTAAACAAGCATGCCTTATTTTTGTAATTAAAAGTATGCACACACAAAGCAAACAGGTCCCATTCTTTAATCAAAGAGAAAGCTGTCTGGGAAAAGATGGCAATAACCTTTAGTTCATATTTCTAAGCAATTCCAGGAATCTGAAGCAAGTTGCATTCTTGTCTGAGTGAAAGACCTCTTGGGAATGTAGCGGGGAAGAAATGTCACTTTTCTGTCAGTGGAATGAGTTGGACCTGTGCCATTTACTTACATTGGTAAGAGTCTGTGCCATTTTACTTACCTTGGTCACTCCATGTCAGGCACTTAGCAGGGTGTCAATATATACTGGTTGAATTAATAAATTATGTGAAAAAATGACAATGTCTCTGCGACAAATTACTGGGCCGTGTGCAAGAAGGAAACCTGGCAAGCAGTTGATAGGAAGTTTCTCTGTTGTTAATGAGTATTATAGAATTTAAATACTGACATTACTAGCACCATAGCAATGATGAGGAAATTAACCAGACCCAGAAAGGATGCTGCTCACTGACTGAGAATCTTTCTCATACTGAAATAGCAAAAGAGATCGCCTGGGCAATTTTCTCTCTGCCAGCTCATAAAAAGTATCACAGACACAGGAAATGACCTAAAAGTACAACATTTTAGTTTTACTTTTTGCATTCCGAAAGTCATGTAGTGAGTGAGTCCATAACTAGGATTTCTTGGGGTTTGAGTGTGTTATAGGGCATGATCACGAGTTACTGGAGGTAAAAAGAACGAGACCAAAATGTATTAAAGCCCCTTCTAACTACTCACTGAGGCACTGGGTTAATCACTCAGCACATGGTACCTCATTAAACCTCACAAGTTTGTGGAGTGTTGTCATCATTCTGTGGATAAGGAAACTGGAACTCGGAGGACTAGGATAACTTGTCTCAGGACACACAGCCAGAAAGTGGCAGAGCTGGGATTTGAACCCAGATGGGCCTGGCTCCAAATCACGACCACCTCTCAGACCACTAGATTCTATTCTGGTTGACTTTGGCAGGCCTCACTTCTCATATTAACACAAGAGCAGTCCCTGTAGAAGGCTCCTAAGGGCTTGATTACTAAGAACTGACTGGACTGGATCATCACATCCAAAGAACAAATCCAGAGATTTTACATCCATGTGTAAGATCCCCACCCCAGATTTGACTCCTATGAAAAGCCATGGGGAAATGACTCAGTATTACGGAACAGGATTCTCAAAATCTTTTTTTTTTTTGAATTGGAGTCTCACTCTTGTTGGCCCAGGCTGGAGTGCAGTGGCACGCTCACAGCCACTGCAGCCTCGACCTGCTGGGCTCAGGTGATCCTTCTGCCTCAACCTTCCAAGTAGCTGTAACTACAGATGCACGTCACCACGCCCGGCTAGTTTTTGTGATTTCTTGTAGAGACAAGGTCTTACCAAGTTGCCCAGGCTGGTCTTGAACCCTCCAGTCTTAGGCAATCCTCTCGCCTCAGCCTCCCAAAGTGCTGG
>CAUYQG010103858.1:0-19764 GCA_963574415.1 Tarsius wallacei
TAGGGCAGGAGCAGAAAAGTATCTTTTAAAAAGGAGGAGACCCCATTCCTTGACAGACTCATTCTTTCTCATCAGCCTTGGGTGTTCTCATCTCCCTAGCCGTGCAACAAAAAGGATGTGCAGGTGGGCATGGTGGCTCACACCTGTCATCTCAGTACTTTGGGGGGCCAAGGCAGGACAATTGCTTGGGCCCAGGAGTTCAAGAACAGCCTGAGCAATGTAGCGAGACTTCGCCTCTACAAAAAGATTAAAAAATTAGCCAGGCATGATGGTGTATATCTGTGGCCCCAGCTACTCAGGAGGTTGAAGAGAGAGGTTCACTTAAGCCCAGGAGGTCAAGGCTGTGGTGAGCTGTGATCGTGCCACTGCACTCCAGCCTGGGCAACAGGGCAAGACCTCGACTCAAAAACAAACAAAAAAAAAGATAGGCAGCAACTCAGTGAGGTTCCCTGAAATGTTCTCAGAAAGTGGCCCAAGCAAGAGTCAAAAAGCATCTTGAGTTTTTATTTGGGAAATTAGAGGAAAATAGAAAATCAAATTTCCAATAGATGCATCTATGTGGACAAGCCTATCAAGGTCAGGGATCTTCTTTCTTTTTATTTTTTGTAGCGACAAGGTCTTGCTGTGTTGCCTGGGCTGGTCTCAAACTTCTAACCTCAAGCAGTCCTCCCTCCTCAGTTTCCCAAAGTGCTGGGATTGCAGACATGAACCATGGCACCTGGCATCTTTCTTACTATCAGATGTACATCTGTAGGACAGTGGGGCACACAATCGGTGCTAAGTCAGTGCTCATTTCTCACTGGATGAGGCAAAAGCAAAACCCAAGACTCCCGCTCTGGCTGACTGAGCACAGCAAATGTAACAAGCCAGGGTTAGTTTGAAGTCACAGTTTTGTCTACACCCACCAACGAGCCAAGACTTTGTGACCTTCTAAACCTCCATCTCATACTGAAGCTTCCTAGCTCAAGCGTCTAAGGCAATGTACTACTGCCCACCTTCCCTTCAGTCATCTTGCTTTTATACAGCAGACAGGACTTGAAACAAAGCAGAAATGCATTAAAACCTGTTGGTATGACTTCAGTCCCACCGTGTACTGCAGCCAGGTGGTGACCTAGCAGATGGAAGGCCAGAATCTCATACGGCAAGAGGACTGTCCCATGGGCAGAGGACAGGGCCTGCCAACACCGACACACGTGGCCCTTTGTGGCCTCTGGAGGATGTGTCACCTTCTCCTGCCCCTGCACTCTCAACTTTAAGATGACAGGGTTGCACAGAGTGGCTCTTCAGGTGTCTAACAGGGACCGGATGGCAACTCAAAATCCACATTCGAAAGCCAGCAGGGGCTGAGGCTGTGCTCTATGCCCTGCCCATCATCTCCAGGCATAGCAACCCCTGCAGTTAGGGAACAGACAGACGAGAAGGCACAAGGATCCCTCACACGACGCCTAGTGTATCCCGGACATCCGAAAAAGGTTTTTTCTAAAAAGCCAGTTCATGAAAGAGCCTTTGTAAAAACAATCAGATCTGGAAGTATATGTAACAATATAAATAAACCTAAAGATATAAAAGGAAGATATTTGTAAGACCTTCATTAAAAAAAAAAACTTAAAAAATCTCTAGACAAAGACATGAAACTTGACTAAGCAGACATATCTCTTTTTTAGATAAACTGTAGTGATGCTGAATCTCTCTATTAGTTAAATGCTAAACAAATAATCTCTTAACATGATAAAATGATGTCAAGGTTCATCTGAAAATATAAACACACAATAAAGAAAACAAGACCCTAAAAAAGGCAAATGAAGAAATGCTAGTCCAACGAAGGACACGAACACTCACCAGACGACGTCATCTGTCAGGCACTTATGCTAAGCATTTTCACTCTCATGTGCTCATCACTGTCCAAGTGAGAGAGTATTACTGTCCCAACTTACAGAAACAGAGGCATGGCTGGACTGCCTGGGGTCACAGAGGCAGGAAGTGGTGGGGCCAGTGTCAAGATCCAGACAGTTCTCCCCAGAGCCCAGTCACCCTCAGACCAACAAACAGAACCCAGAAAAAGATCAGGCTGCATGTGGGAATTCAGTTGACAAGTCAATTCAGTGGGATCCTCACAGCCAAGTCAGTTCCATGTGGGTCAAAAACTTAAACCAGAGGAGAGAAGGCGAAAGAAGGGAAGCCATAAAAGCTGCTTTTTCCAAGTAGAGAAAACACAGGTGAAAGAGATGCATGACCCTGGAACAGAAACGGCCTTACGAGCAGACCCCAAATCTCAGAATCCATTTAAAAAGGTTGATACTCCTGACTACATAAAGATGTAAACTTCTGATACAGAAACTACCACATCTAAAGTAAAAAACCCAACTACAACTGTTACATGACAGAGAACGTTTCCTTAAACTTCCAAGGAAATTCTAACAAATAGCAGAAAAAGATCACAACCCAAACACAAAGGAAATACAAGTGGGCCAATACATGTATGAAAAAGTGGTCAACCCCATTCATAATAAAGGAATACAATAAAAGCCTTAAATGCTATTTTTCATTAATCACCTTTGCAAAAACTAAATGGTCAGGTAATATTCAATGTCAATAAAGGTGCAGGGCAATGGGAGGTGATCTGATAGCCTCTGCCAGGACTGTAAACATTGTGGTCACCAAGCCAGAAGTTTCAGTGCAAGGAGTGGATTTGTCCTATAAATACTGCATAGAAGGATGCTCACTGCGGCATTATCAAAAACTGAAAACCTCAAAGTCCATCAGTAAAAGCTGGTTAGATAAACGTTAAATCCATTCACAGAATTAAATGCTCCAAATTGTTTTAAAAATCTTTATATATGGAAACAGGAAAATGCCTAAGGTAGGGTAAATGAAAGCAACAACACGCAGAGCTGTGAGGGAAAGATAACAAAGGTCACCTGCATTTTAAAAAAGGAGGAGGAGACAAACATGTGCACAGAAAAGACCCAGGAAGTCACTCAAAATACCACTGGTAGTGATTTCTCTGCAGAGAACCAGGAACTTTTCTTTTTACTGTTTGGAGTTTTCTTTGCTATCTCCATTTTTTCGCATGTATATGTGTAACTTCTTGTAGTGAACTCAACAAATGATCATCTCAACTAAGGCACACTTGAACAATAAAGACACAAACCTCAAAGTAGTTTTTATCAAACATTTACTGAACTGAACACAAACACCATTTTTTCCTTTTACACAGCAAGATTGTTAGTTTCAAATGAGCTGAGCTATTAGGACTGTCAATTGCCATGAAATTAAAAATGATTCTACAAGTCAAACTCAACAGAAAATGCCATGCAATATAGAAATCACTAATAGACCTCTGTGCAGTCAGCAAGTTTACTATGTTTATTAAAGTCACATAAATGGTTTGACAAAAGTGCACAATAGAATGACATCACTGGTTTGTTATAAATCACAGTGATTTACTAGAACACAACAACGCAGTTCCTCTAGTGAGAGTTGCAGGTGAGTGTTAGAAAGGACAGGGTCTTCTCCAGAGATCAAGCCATCAACTTATCCTCCCCAGCTCCGACCTCTGGAAACATGGGTGGGGAAAGCAGAGTGTTTTCCTCATCTTTTCTCCTCTACCAATTACAAAGCAACAAGAAAGCCATGCACACATTGCACAACACCTGATAGCAAACAGCTCCCAAGCCTTGCTCGATCCATCCCGTGGCCAGCCCGCATCTCAGTGCCTTCCTTGTTCTGACCAGGCTGTTCACATGACCCACCCTGGGAAAAGCTGTCAGCAGTTTAGCAACACTTGCCCTGCACATGAGACACTCCCCCAGGCCACCAAGTCATCGGCTTTTCCCTACACATTAACACAAAGGTACACGCCACAAACCTAGGACTAGAGACCACATTTACTTTACAGTTTAAAAATCACCATGTTGCCACTGTCAGTGTAGTGCCTGCTTCAGGTCCCGTGTCTGGGGAGGGGTGCTGTCCAGCCAGCCCAGCTGCTGGCAGCCAAGGCTGCCAGAAGACTTCAGAAAAGGCCTGCACTGTGGCTCATGTCACTGGGGCCTTCCACTCCTGAGACAACAGCAGAACAAAGCCACACTCCATGACAGGGGTGAGCACACAGCTGGTCTCCTGGGCTACAACCTCCACAGAGCAAAGGGCAGGGCCATGCTTTAACCCTTTATGGTGATAGTGAGAAAACAGAAGAGTCACCTGTGCGGGACACACCTGGCTTGCCTGAAAAGGAACAGTGGAGACTTATGGAAAATCTACCATAAAAACGGAGCCTTCACTCCTCCAAGCACCACCTCCCAAGGGCAGCCGCTGGTTTTCCTACACGCGCAAACTGGAACCACAGGTTGAGAACTCACTCCTCACCCCATCTGTTCCAGAAAAGCAGCATGCCTCTGCCTGAATGACCCAAAGGTCTTCTTCAGGAAGCAGGTGCCTCAACCACGCTGGGAACTCTTGATGGGGTGCGACTCCTTGGGTGTTCTAATTTCCAAAACACTTGTTGAACACAGAGTTGGTGTTTAGGGAGCTGCTGTTCCCAAATCATCTTTTAATTCAAATAATACTACCATATCTCTTCACACATTTACCAATTATTAATCAACTTTTAGTTTAATGAAACAAAACTGAGGCTTGCAGGTGGTCTGCTTTCTGGTTGGCTGGTCAGTTTCAGGTACCGGCAGCTAAGAACCTTAAGGTCACGGGACTGCAGCCAGTCAGTCGGTCAACGCCAGCTGGACTGAAAAGGTGATGTTGCAAGCCAGTTCTCAGGTGAAAATGCTCCCCTCTCTTATCAACTGGGGATGAGTTTTAACCCACTCCTTGAGTTAAATAGTCCAAACTCAAGATTTCAATTTCACTAACTCTATTCAGAGCATAAAACCCATTTGAGTTACACATGATTTGCAAATGAAAGTGTCACCTGGGCCTCTAACTTATCCAGATTTATATGACAATTATTGAGCAGGACAGAGAAGTAGTTGAATGTGCAATGCCACAAGAAAGTGACAACTCCAAGCATAAGAATACCAACAGCATACACCAGATGACAAAGCCACTACAGAGGGACACAGCCCAGAGCACCCAGGGGCTGAGACGCAGAACTGTTATTTTCTTACCTATTTGTTTTCCTGTAAATTAAATTTAGGTTTGGGAAGGGTTTGGCTAAACATGTCTTAAAATAATTCCACCAAAAACACTAAAAACACAGGGACGTGGATCGCTTGTCTCAAGCCAGCTACATTCAGGTGCTTCACACATCTGAACTGATTTCACAAGACAGACTCGGTCCTCACAAGACACAGCATGCTGGGCCACTGCACTCCATGAGCCAAACACCGAGTCACCATCAGCACAGCTCCTGGCACATCCCACCGTCCTCAGACCCTTTCCCAGCTCTGCCAGCCTCCAGGCAAAGTTTCTCCCGCCCCCTCCCCACCTCCCCATCTCCAAAACATCGCATCACACTGGATGTCTACATATGTACATATCGTCATTGTCCTCATTTTATAAATAAGTGGTGTCTTAAACAGTGCTGGTCCTGGGTAGCCAAATGACGTGTTTTTAAAACGTGCAACGTTATCTGATATTTTAAGTTTTGGTGTTTAAAAATCATACGCAGTAATAATAGAACCGACTGAAAACCAAGTATCCTAACAATTCCTCAGACTGTCCAACAAGCAGGCCTTTTAGTCGGAAAAATAAAGGTCCGATCTGGGCTGTGGAAAGGCGTGGCTCCCTCCCCATGCGGGCAGGCATTTCTCTTGCAGGCCACTGAGCTGCCACAAGCCAAGCATGCACCTCCCTGATTCACACAAACAGGGTCAAAGTCAGTCTCATTCCACTTAGGGATTGTTCAACACCTCCCTTTTAGCCATCTTAGAAGCTTCCTTGCAAAGCCTCAGGTCAGGAAAGCAGAGATCTATTACCCAGACAGAATGTTCCACCAAAACATTCCTAACTGAAGCAAGATGATACAAAGTATCACAATAACCACTGTAAAAGTACTTTGCATACTTGGGGGAAAGCTTAAAGTTCCCCTTCTGTCCCCTCCCACCCTTCAAAGCATGTTATTCTGTGGGGTATCTCTCTCTTATTTAAGGCCCTAGGTGTGGATTTTGGCTTGGTCATTGTTTTGTACTGATCCAACTGCAGTCTTTCTCTTATACTTGACACAGCATTATCCATACTTACAATATTAACTGAAACCTTACTAGTTCTTTTATGTTTATATCTGATGTTGTCACATCGTTATAATGCTTTCGTTGAGGAAAAGAAAAGCTGCAGGTCTTCACGTACAATACCATGCACTATGAGGAGCTAAGGCATTCATTTGGCACTAGAGAGAAAGTTACAGATACAGCTCGTTTCACTTTCATTAGCGTCTTTAACGTCAATAGAAATAGGCGCGTATCCTTTACTTGAATTTCTGTGATGCTTAAAAGATAAGCACAAAATACTCTTTTAGTTTGACAGTTAAACATTACCATGAAAACAAAACAAAACAAAGCAAAAGACCATCAAGACCTCTGTGCAGCCTGCTGGAATAAGTGATAGTTTGTGGTTGAAAATTTGCAGCTCTGACACAAATACCTTTCAAGTGGCATCGAGAATTATTTTTATCATCAAAAACACTTAATTTCCTGTACCACACCAGTGATGTTTCTACTTTTTGTCACAGACTAAAGTAGAGAAAGTGAAGAAATTTCAAAATATCCTGGTTTCTTTGCATTTGCCATAGACATGTGATCACAGATGTACAAACCACACGCCCAGAAAAGCAGCTTCCAAGCTGTAAAAGGACAGGAGGAAAGGGGGAGGGTGACAAAAACAGAACGCACAGCTCTACCGTGACTCGGGGACTTCATAAGAGGCAGCGTTCATCACCTGTACATGTCTGGGAATGGAATCCAAATGCAGACTGCTGCAATATCAGATAAATCACGTTAAAACAGACTTTGAAGAATTCAAGCCCAGAGGAAGAGAGGCCACGACATTCTCTGGAAAAAGGTCTAAGATTCTCATCACTCTGTGCCTACTATCCAGCACAATGCGACAGTTCGATGGACTCCACTTCAGGAATCTGGAACTAGTGTTAAATTAGTACATTTTCCAGATTAACCCGCAGCCACATTTTTTCAGTCCCCTGATGCTAAGGTGTGTGGTATCACGCCACATCAACAACAGAGAGTGAACGCTCTCCAGCAGTTTGGCGTGGGTAGAACCCCTGAACACCCCGTGACTCTCAATGCTCCTTTTTCGTTCTTTCTCTTCATGAAATCCTCAGAGCTGCTGCATGGACAACACGCTGACATGGCTTAACAGAAACACTTTTGTGAGCAGCTGTTTAAAACATGACCGACTTGAAATCATACATGTCCCTTGTGACATAAACAAAATATTTTACATCTGTTCCTTAAAAAAAGAAAGACAAACAGGTGACTAGATCCGAACGCCTCAGGTGACGGTCCCACCTCAGCAACGTGGCTTGGCGAGTGTATCTGAGATTAATCACCACCTGAGGCGAGAAGACCAAACACACAGCCAGGGAGGATGGGTGGGAGGAGGCCGTGGGAAGAGGCGGAGCTCACGCACACATGACCCTGCGGCATGTGGCCCGAGTCCTTGGCGTTAGCACCACAGTAGCAATTCCCGTCCGGCCACTCAGTGAAAGCCAACAAACTCCTCCAGGGTCCGCGGGATCTGGTCCTGGTAGCTGATGTCGTTGGCCCGCACGGCTCGGGCCGCCAGGCACTTCAGACTCATCTTCATCTGAGTCTTGAGCAGGATCTCGGACACCCCAGTGGTGCTCTTGTCCAGCGGCGTCTTGTTCTGCTTGTTGGTCATGTCCGTGTGCGCGCCCGCCTCCACTAGGCTGACGATGATGGCGTGCAGTGTCAGGAAGTCGCTGATGGGCCGGTTGTACTGCACGATGATGTGCAGGGCGCTGTTGCCCTCGTTGTCCACAGCATTCACCTCCGCACCACAGTCCAGCAGCAGCTTGGTGACCAGAGCATTGGGAAAGCTGCACACGTCGTTGGTGTGGAAGTCGTCCACAGGCGTGTTGGAATTCACGGCCAGATGCAGCAGCGTGAAGCCCTCACGCGTCCGGGGGTCGAGGTGGATCAGGTTGTAGATCTGCCGGTTGATCTTGCACTGGTCGTCCTCGCTGCACTGCGTCTGGGTGGAGATGCACACCAGGTACAGGAAGGTGTAGAGATTACACTCGTAACTGTCCATCGCACTGTGGACGTCAGCCTCGGAGACGTTCTTTACTCTGTTCATACTCTGCTCTATTTCCAAAACGCTGCACCGCAGAACACACTCGATGTCCGGGGCCTTCACAGTTTCGTTCAAGTGGATCATCTGTGAGAAGACCTGCGCGAACCGCAGCAGGTCCTTGTGTGTGTTCCTGTTGCCCTTCTGCCTCAGGTGCAGGGCGTGCAGCCACAGCCTGATGCACTGCTCGAACTCCATGTTGTCCGCATACACAGCACCCCTGTAGATGATGGGGTGCGAGACATCAATATTGTCCGCCCCCAGGATGCGCTCACGGACGATAAGGCCCTCCATGTGCAGGGCATCCCTGTCCTGCCGGATGGCCTCCAGCTCCTGTGGGTTCCTGCACTCCGTCCTGTTCCCATAGGCGTGGATTGGCGGGAGGACCTCCTTCTCCAGGATGTTACTGCCGTCCTGAAACCGCTCCAGCATGGCCAGGTACAGGTAGTGGTACGTCTTCATGATGTCGTAGTTCTCACGGTCATTCGCAAAGGAGGCGCCCAGGAGCTCCAGCGCTTCAATCCGACTCCTCCGGTCGCAGTCCGCGTGGGAGAGCAGCAGCTCCACAACGTCCGCCTTGCAGCTCTCGGCGGCTACCTTCAGTGGCGTCATGCCATGGCCGTTGACCACAATGGCAGCACGCCATCTTATCAGCTCCTTTACGATGTCAATGTGCCCCGCCTCGGCTGCAAAGTGCAGGGCTGTGGCGCCACAGTGCGCCTTAGCATTGGGATCCGCACGCTGCTCCAGCAGGTACCTTACCACGTCCGTGTGTCCCTTGTATGCTGCGATCATCAGGCAGGTATTGTCATACTTGTTGGCAATGCTGATGTTGGCGTTGTTCTCAACCAAGTACTTCACAATGTCCAGTCGGCCATCGAAGCACGCTGCCCTCAGGGGGGTTGAGTTTGTCACCGTGGTGTGGTTCACGTTGGCTCCATGGCTGACCAGAAGCTTCACTACTTCAAAGTGTCCTGCTCCAGCCGCACACCACAGAGCAGTGGCACCGTCAATGACATACCTACACAGAAAAGAACACAGTTAGGGAGGGAGGCCATAGCAGTCCCCCACCTGCCCAAGGCCTCACTCGCCAGAACATTAATAACACACCAGTATCGGCAGAAGTAAATTGAAATGGAATCTAAGCCGGGCTCGGTGGCTCAGCCTGTAATCCCGTGCTTTGGGAGGTTGAGGTGAGTGAATTGCCTGAGCCCGCGGGTTCGAGACCTGCCTGGGCAACTTGGCAAGACCTCATCTCTACAATAAATCAAAAAATTAGCCAGGCGTGGTCACGTGTGCCTGTAGTTCCAGCTACTTGGAAGGCTGAGGCGGAAGGATCGCCGGAGCCCAGCAGGTCGAGGCTGCAGTGGCCAGGAGCGGCCACTGTACTCCAGTCTGGGCGACTGAGTGAGACTCCAACTCAAAAAAAAAAAAAAAAGAAAGAAAGGGAATCTAAGTAAAGCACTTTACATGGTGCTTGCACTTACACCTAGTGTGAGCTCGATAAATGCCAGCTATCACCTAAAAACATGTAAAGAATCACCAACTTCCTGCTAGCAAAAATAAACACGTTCCAGAAACCCCAAGGAGGCATACAGAGGGTTGACTCCTCTACCCCCAGTTGACCTGACAGCTCCTAGGGCACTTGGCCTCCTCCCTCTCACAGCCTCCTCCCTCCTGCAGCCTCCCAATCCTGAAAGCCACCCAACTGATCTGTTAAGGCCATGTCAGAAGCTACTTGGGAAAAAAAATTGAAGGAGATCATTTTCCCCAAGTGAATCAAATACTAGACTTACGCCACTATAGCAATGAGGTAACTATGGCTCCATATAACACAGACAGTGACCTGTACACAGTGCTGGCAGAAGTCACAGCACACGCGGCATCGTGGATCCACATCCCCTGCAGGGCCACAAATGAGGGTACAGTCGCTTCTGGGTGGGGGTACGTGGGAACAGCACAGGGGACTATAGTGAACCAATATGGTCACCCTGTGAGAATCTTATATACTTGTAATTAGTGCACTTTTCTCTAAGTACGTCATTTTCCAATTTACAAGTTTTTAAAATACAGAAGTATACACATGTGTATATTCTACATGTGCTCCTCAACCAAACCGGTACAGCAGGAAGCAGTGAGCAACTTCTGGAAACCAAGCAGGCGTTATCTCTGATGCGCTGGACAGTAGCATCGCACTCACCACTCACCTCCTGCCCATCTGGCAAGTGCCAGGGTGGCTCCTTCACATGCAAAACTGCTGGGAGGCCAGCCTCCCCCAGCTTTCTACCTTCAGTTTCTCCAACCTCAGTTTCCCCACTTTTGATCCTATTACTGATCCCAGGCCTGAAAGGCAGACTAGCTGGAGATATTCAGACCCATTGCTAGATCCAGTGGGCACCTGGAGTGCTGGGAGAGTTGAGTGGCCACATATACAGACCCAGAACCACCCTGTGCATGTCCCGCTGAACAGTCTTGTGTTCTTTTTTTTTTTTTTTGAGTTGGAGTCTCACTCTGTCACCCAGACTGGAGTGCAGTGGCCACTCCTGGCCACCGCAGCCTCAACCTGCTAGGCTCCGGCGATCCTTCCACCTCAGCCTTCCAAGTAGCTGGAACTACAGGCGCACGCCACCATGCCCGGCTAATTTTTTGATTTATTGTAGAGATGAGGTCTCGCCAAGTTGCCCAGGCGGGTCTTGAACCCGCGGGCTGAAGCAATCCACTCAAAGCGGCCTCTCAAAGCGCTGGGATTACAGGCTGAGCCACCGAGCCCGGCCCAGCCTTGTGTTCTAACACTGATCAAGCTACATCTCCCATGAAGGGAAAAGACCACAGTCCCTGGTGCTGTGTGTGAACATGTCCCCTCCCACATTCAGGTGTGGCAAACATGACAGTACTAAGAGGTGATACCTTTAAAAGGTGGTTAGGTCAGCCAGGCTCAGTGGCTCAGCCTGTAATCCCAGCACTTTGGGAGGCCGAGGTGAGTGGATTGCCTGAGCCCGCAGGTTTGAGACCCGCCTGGGCAACTTGGTGAGACCTCATCTCTAAATTAAATTTTTTTTTTTTAAATTAGCCGAGCGTGGTAGCACGTGCCTATAGTTCCGGCTACTTGGAAGGCTGAGGTAGAAGGATCGCCAGAGACCAGCAGGTCGAGGCTACGGTGTCTGGGAGCATGCCACTGCATTTCAGTCTGGGCAACAGAGACTCCAACTCAAAAAAAAAAAAAGGTGGTTAGGTCGTGAGGGCTCCTGCCTCTGGGAATGGGATTTTTTTTGTTTTGTTTTTAAGAGAGACAGGGTCTCACTCTGTCACCCAGGCTAGAGTGCAATGGTATGATCATAGCTCACTGTAACATGGACCTCATGGGATCACGGGATTCTTCTGCCTCAGCCTCCCAAATAGCTGGAACTACAGGTGTATGCCACCACACCCAGATAATTTTTTTCTTTTTTTTTTTTACTTTTTTATAGAGACGGCATCTCACTATGTTGCCCAGGCTGGTCTTGAACTCCTAGCCCCAAGAAGTCCTCCTGCCTCAGTCTCCCTGAGTGCTAGAATTACAAGCACGAACCACCACTGCCCTGATGGGATTCAGGTTCTGATCAGGTGGCATGCCCTCACATGATCACATGAGAATGCGGCTCTCACTAAACCACTGAACCTGCTGGAGCCTTGATCTTGGCCTGCCTGGTCTCTAGAACTGACAGGAATACATTTCTGGTCTTTATCAACCACCCAGTATCAGGTACTTTGTTTTAGCAGCACAAATGGACTAAGGCATATAAACATCATAGTTAACCCCAGTTTACACAACAAAAATAACACCCTCTTATCAATTCTGTTGAAAATATCCATTTTATCATAATGTAAGCATGACGTTTTACAGTTTCAAATAATGACACAAAATGTTTATAAGCAAAAGCCTTCTCAGTAACACTGGCTACCTATAGGGGAAAGGGAAGGGAAGTACTGAGAAGAAGCTTGAAGGTACTGGAAACGTCCTATATCTTGATCTGGGTGGCAGTCACAAAGATAGATAGTAGGGGGAAAAAAAACATCAAACTGCACACTTAAGTTCTATGCATTTTACTGTATGTAAGATATACCTTTTAAAAAATGAGAAACCTTCTAAAGTTTCCTTATAAAATTGTATTTTAAAATGCATTTAGCAGCCGGGCTTGGTGGCTCAGCCTGTAATCCCGCGCTTTGAGAGGCTGAGGTGAGTTGATTGCCTGAGCTCACGGGTTCGAGATCCACCTGGGCAACTTGGGAACGGCCACTGCACTCCAGTCTGGGTGACAGAGTGAGAGTCCAACTCAAAAAATAAAAATAAAAAATAAATAAATAAATTAAAAAAATGCATTTAGCCAGGCTATGGTGGCCATGAGCATGTCATTGCACTCCAGCCTGGGCGACAGAGTGAGACTCTGATGAAAAAAAAAAAAGTTAATTGTTAATTGATATTTTAAATTAAAGAATGAATCAAGAAAATAAGACATTACATCAGTGATATGTTTTAGTAGCTGCCGACTGTACCTTCTGCAAACAAACCAGTTTAATTAAAATTCACCTATTATGTCTTCATTGTCATGATTATCTATACAAAGTTCAATACCATCTGCAAAAGCTTCAGAAGATATCAATATCTAGTAATAAATCTAATAAAAATATGTGTAAGACTTCTACCTCAAAAACTATAAAACACTCCTGAGAGAAATAAAAGAAAAGCTAAATAAATGGAAAAATATTCCATGTTCATGATTTAGAAGATTCAGTAGTGTTAAGATGTCAATTCTCAGACCAGGCATGGTGGCTCAAGCCTATAATCTCAGCACTTTGGGAGGCCAAGGTGAAAGGATTGCCTGAGCACAGAAGTTTGAGACCAACCTGAGCAACTAGGCAAGACCTCATCTCTATAATAAATCAAAAAATTAGCCAGGCAAGGTAGCGCATGCCTGTAGTTCCAGCTACTTGGAAGGCTGAGGCGGAGGGATAGCCTGAGCAGCAGCTGGAGGCTGAGGTGGCCATGAGCATGCTACTGCACTCCAACCTGGATGACAAAGTGAGACTTCAACTAAAAAAAAAACCAAAAGATGTCAATTCTCCCCCAAGATGATGTATAGACTGAATATACTCCAAATCAACAACCCAGCAGGTGTAGTGTGTGTCTGCACACACACACGCATGTGTACATGTGTACAGAAATTAACAGGCAGTTCTACAAAGTACACGGAAATGCAAACAGCCAAGATAATTGAAGAAAAATTCAGTTGGACGGCAAATTACAGTAACTAAAATGAGTGTGTCATGGGCTCAAGGACAGAATAATATACCAATATATCAACAGAACACCAACAACAAAACTCCGGAAACAGATTCACACACACAGAATTGCTCATTTATGACAAAGGCTCCAGTGACATTCAGGTTGTTAAACAGCACGGTTGTCATACAGTGCTGAAGCCACAAGACAATCTGCACAGAAAAAATTAACTTTGACTCCTACCTCAGACTACATACAAAATTACCATGTACAACACATGGAGAAGTCGTATATACCTATCCTATGAAAAGCAAAACAATAAAAGTTTCTTTAAAAAAAAAAAAAAAAGGCTATCTATAGACTATCTACAGGCTCAGCCTGTAATCCCAGCACTTTGGGAGGCCAAGGCAAGTGGACTGCCTGAGCCCGTGGGTTTAAGACCCACCAGGGATAGCACCAGCCATACGGAAAAAAATGACTTATTAGACTTCATTAAAACAAGACCTTTTATTTATCAAAAGACATTTTTAAGGGAGTGAATAAGCAGTTATCCACTGGGAGGAGACACTGCAATACAGATGACAAATCAATGAGACACAGGCAGACAGCCAATGTTAAAACAGGTTAGAAGACTGGACAAGTGTCCTTCACAGAAGGCATCCAAACGACCAAAAAGCATGTGAAAAGATGCTTAAGATAATAACTTACCAGGGAAATGCAAATTAAAAGCAGTTTCACCCATACACACCCACCCGAACCCAAGTCACCACTATGAACAGGCAAGACTGACAGGACAGCACTAAGTGCTGGCGAGGACGTGACAACTGAAACACTCTGCTGATGGGAAAGTGATCTACTCAGGCTCTTCAGGAGAACCACCCAGCACCGTCTATTAATTAGACACACACCGACCCCATGACCCAGCAATTCCACTCCTTGACATACACCAAAGAAAACAAAATGCAAATATCCAACAAAACACACATGCGAGAATGCTGTAGGAGTCTCCTTCATAATAGTCAAATACTGGTGACAACCCAAACATCCATCAACAGGAAAGCAGATAAACAAATGCAGTGCCCTCATACAGCAGAATACTACATAGAATTAACAAAAGAAACTACTGACACATGGGATTGCATGGCTGAGCCTCAAAGACACTGTATTATGTGAAAAAAACAGAAAGAAGAGTATTCACTGCATGAGTCTGTTTATAGGAAGTTCAAGTACAGGCAAAACGAATGTATGGTAAGTCAAAATACTGTCACTTCTGGGAGGAGAAAAGGAGGAAACTGACTCAGAGGGGGCAAAAGGGAAACACTTAGAGTGATACAATGTTCCTTCCATACCCTGATCACACTAATCTAGAAAGTGATAACATGGTTCACTGAAAAATACTGAAATTCAATGTACAGTATAGTGCCAAGAGTCATGCGCTTTACTAGATATTTACATCTTAACTAAAAATAGATATAATTAAAAACAAAAACAAAAGGAGGCACAAATTGTTCTAAAGAAAATGTTTAAATGAATACAAATAGCTTATACTAAATGCTTAATGGGCCAAGCACTGTATTAACTGCTTAATATGCCATGTACCTCACATAACCTTCTCAATAACCCTGTGAGGTAGATATTATTATATCCATTTTACAGATAAATAACAAAAAGGTTTATATAATATTAAAAACACAAAGGTACTCTGAATACCATAAAATGTATCAAATGTAAGGAAACACAGTACACATCATTGTTCAAACATTTGTTTCAATTTAAAGAACAGCTTTTCAAATTGGTGAATGTCATCTATCAAAAAAGTTAATATATGGTTACATTTACATAGTTACAATGTTTCCTTGCACTGGTCGCTAAAATATATAATTATTACATGCCAGAGAACATGAATCTAAACTATCTAAAACTCAAGAAATGTTACATTAAAATAGTCACAAGCAGGGCACTTTGGGAGGCTGGGGCAAGAGGATTGCTTGAGCCCAAGAGCTTGAGACCAGCCTGCGCAACATAGTTAGACCCCATCTCCACACACAAAAACATCAAAAACTTAGCCAGGTGTGGTGGCATACACCTGAAGTCCCAGCTACTGAGGAGGATGAGGCAGAAGGATCACCTGAGCCCAGGAGGTTGAGGCTGTAGTGAGACAACTCAATTAAAAAAAAAAAAAAGACTGCAGAATATTTTATAGTAACAGTCCTTTAAAAATATTAGTCTAAGCTGGGCTCGGTGGCTCAGCCTGTAATCCCGCGCCTTTGGGAGGCTGAGGTGAGTGGATTGCCTGAGCCTGCGGGTTCGAGACCCGCCTGGGCAAGCAAGACCTCATCTCTACAATAAATCAAAATAATTAGCCGGGCGTGGTAGCGCGTGCCTGTAATTCCAGCTACTTGGAAGGCTGAGGCAGAAGGATCGCTAGAGCCCAACAGGTCAAAGCTGCGGTGGCTGGGAGCGTGCCACTGCACTCCAGTCTGGGTGACAGAGTGAGACTCCAACTAAAAAAAAAAAAAATATATATATATATATATATATATATATAAAACAGAGTGAGACTCCAACTAAAAAAATATATATATATATATATTAACCTTGGCACCAGGCACGATGGCTTATGCCTATAATCCCAGCACTTTGGGAGGCAGAGGTGAGAGGATTGCCTGAGTCTAGAATCCCAGCACCTTAGCCGGGCGTGGTAGTGCACGCCTGTAGTTCCAGCTACTTGGAAGGCTGAGGTGGAAGGATCATTGGAGCCCAGCAGGTTGAGACTGCGGTAGCTGGGAATGTGCCACTGCACTCCAGTCTGGGCGACAGAGTGAGACTCCAACTCAGAAAAAGAAAAGAATCCCAGCACTTTGGGAGGTGGAGGCGAGAGGACTGCCTGAGTCTAGGGATTCAAGACCAGCCTGGCCAAGTTGGCGAGACTTTATCTCTACAGTAAATCAAAAAATTAGCCAGGCACGATAGTGCGTGCTTGTAGTTCCAGCTACTTGAAAAGCTGAGGTAGAAGGATCACCTGAGCACAGCAGGTTGAGGTTGCGGTGGCCATGAGTGTGTCACTGCACTCCAGCCTGGGTGACAGAGTGAGACTCCTCAAAATTAAAAACATATTAGCATTGGCAAATTTAGAATTTCTAAATCTAACTCAAAATATTAAACAGAGTAAATCAGCCCTGTGGCTCACACCTATAATCCCAGCAATTTGGGAACCAAGGCTTGCTTGGCCTTGAAGACTGCTTGAGCCCAGGAGTTTGAGACCAGTCTGGGCAACATTGCTAGACCTCATCTCTACAGAAAATAAAAAGGTATGGTGGTGTGTACCTGTAGTCCCAGCTACTCAGGAAGATTAAGCAGGAAGATTGCCCAAGCCCAAAAGGCCAAGGCTATAGTGAGCTAGGACTATGCCACCACATTCCAGACTAGGCAACAGAATGAAACTATGACTCAAAAAAAAAAAAAAATCTGATATATATATACATCAGATTAAAGGGAATTAGAATTCTAAAATCTATGGCAGTCCTCCATCTATACAATCTAGCTAAGATTATAAAACCATAATTGTCTCAAAACTAAATAGCAAATGCATTTTACAGACAATAACAGCTGGGTGTAGTGGCTCACGCCTATAATCCAAGTACTTAGGGAGGCCGAGGTGAGAGGATTGCCTGAGCCCGTGAGTTCGAGACCAACCTGGGCAATTTGATGAGACCTCATCTTTACAATAAATCAAAAAATTAGCCAGACATGGTGGCATGTGCCTGTAGTTCCAGCTACTTGGAAGGCTGAGGTGAAAGGATTGCCTGGGCCTAGCAGGTCAAGGCTGCGGTGGCCAGGAGCATGCTACTGCCCTCCAGCCTGGGTGACAGAATGAGATGCCAATACACATACAAAAAAAAGTTACAATAACATGAATGCACCATTGATTAAGTGCCCATAAAGGAAGTACTATAAAACCCTCAACTCTGAATTCTAGACTCGGCCCCAAATGGCCATGTAAATTCTCTAGTGTGCATTTTATCCTAAAACTAAGAAACTGCTGGGCGTGGTGGCTCACGCCTATAATCCTAGCACTATGGGAGGCCGAGGTAAGAGGGTTGCCTGAGCCCATGGGTTCGAGACCTGCCTGGGCAACTTGGCAAGATCTCATCTCTACAATAAATCAAGGAAAATTAGCCAGGCGTGGTGGCACATGCCTGTAGTTCCAGCTACTTGGAAGGCTGAAGTGGAAGGACTGCCTGAGCCCAGTAGGTCAAGGCTGTGGTGGCCGTGAGAGTGCTACTGCACTACTGCCTAGGCAAAAGAGTAAGACTCCAACTCAAAAAAAAAAAACCAAGCAACTATCACTGATATTCACCTTTGCAAACACAAAGTATGCATCAGATGACGGACACTTTTCACAGTAAGAGATAACATTTCTGACCACAAGCTAAGCTCACCTATCTCCTGGTTCAATTTGAAATCGAAATGCCTGGTTCCAGCATTTGAAATGGAAATAAAACTCCTTTGGTGTAAATGATCAGCACTTTAACCAGCATCCTTAAAATCATTTCTTTATTGCATCAGTTCCTTGAAACACACCACCAGTGACTTTCTAAGCGAAGGAGGTACACACCCGCGGTCTGTCTCCTACCTGGATGCTGACTGGAATGTTAGCACAGGCACTGCCTGAAAAGGTGACAGCACTCAGCAGACAGCCTGTCTCCTCCCATCTGGGGCATCAAACCTTGAGGACAGGTGTCAGGCCCTCAGAACCCTAGACCAGAACACTCCATAGTCATATGACCCCTCCCCCCTTTGTTCTGTTCCATTTCTCAAACATTCTTTCCAGCTTTCCATTCTCCAGCTGAGGGATCTGCTCCACCCCCATTCCCGTGACTTGCTCACTCACCTGTCCACATGGTGAGAGTAAAGTCACTGAATGCTTCTCCCAAGAGTGAGACTAAGACCTCCGCCACTGTGGGGTTTAGTCTAGGGGAGCACCTCCGCCCCCCAGAGGCTCTACTGAAATCCACTTTAGTTTCCTCAGGTATTAGAGAAGTTTTTAGGTGGAAAAGACTTTCTTTTTTAAGTTTTAATAGTTATTTATTTTAATGTCTGTCTCTCTCACACCCACACAAAATACAGTGCACCAAACTCATAATTACACAGAAACCAATGCACGGGATGACGCTGCGTGAGGCATTCTCAAGACAAGTATCAAGTACAAAAGACATTTTAAAGAGAATATTAAGTAAACAGCCAGGCACAGAGGCTCACGCCTATAATCCCAACACTTTGGGAGGCAGAGGTGGGAGGATCACTTGAGTCCAGGTGTTCAAGATCAGCCTGGGCAACACAGTGAGACCTCATCTCTACAAAAAAAATCAAAAAATTAGCCAGGCGTGGTGGCATGTACCTACAGTCCCGCTACTCTTTGGGAGGCTGATGCAGGAGGATTGCCTGAGTCCAGGATTTGGAGGCTGTGGTGAGTCATGATCATACCACTCTGCACTCCAGCCTGGGCAACAGGCTGACTCAAAAAAAAATTTTTTGTTAACATTAAGTAAACAGCAAGATAGATGGTGAATAATTTGGCCAAAAATTGTGAAGATGGCATTTGAGCAACTAAAACTGAGAAAACTCGTCTACTTGAGCACACAGAGAACCTGCTGTCCCCACCTGGCCTCGAGAACCAGTGGAATCCAAGGAAGGGGTGGCCCAGGCCCTTAGAGATGGGCGGGCTTCCTGGTGTCCACACCACTCAGGTGACCACCTGCACGAGGACTGGAACCATCACATGTGCACACAACTCTCTTGTGCCGGCTCTGAAGGGCAAAAGGATGGGCTATACTGTGCCGCCATCTCCCAGCGTGGTGGGGGCAGGAGACAGCTGACCCTCCAGCACCTCCTCTTCCTCATCATGTGGAAAGCCTCACCTTTCCCCCTCACCCTCTCCAGAACAGGACGCAGGCCTGGGCCCATCATGGGTGTTTAATAATTACATGCCACCTGCTCTTACCTGGCAGCTGGTAGGCTCCCAGCTGTGATGACCCCTAACTAAGCAGCAACAGAGCAGAAAGGGCTCAGCGAATCCCAGTGGCAGGACAGTGGGGCTATGGCTTGAATCCCTTTACTGCAGCAGCTTCGGAGCACCTGTCAGTCCCAAGCCCTGCCGCTGCCCCTCTCCATGTTCTCCCGCCTTTTAAAACAGCTTGGACCTCACCTCCTCCAGGAAACCTTTC
>CAUYQG010103860.1:0-14080 GCA_963574415.1 Tarsius wallacei
TACTGAGTGACCTCTCACAGAAACAAAGATCGGAGTATCACATGTTCTCACTCATATAGTGAACCTTGAACATCCAACATAATACTATAAGAAAATGACTGACAGTGGTGGGAAATTACGGGGAGGGGAGGGGAGGGGAGGGGGGATGGGATTAATGATACTCAATATCTGTCTGGGGACGGGGAGACACCTCTTATCACCAAGGGTGTCTGAACGAAGCATATTCGTATACCTAATCCTTAACTGTACCCCACAATATGATAATAAAAAATACTGATTAATTAAAAAAAAGAAAGAAAGAAAATCAGTTGAGCCACATGGACAATTGGTCTGAGAGTACAATGTCCTTAAAACTGAAAGGAGGCCAGGCTCAGTGGCTCAGCCTGTCATTCCAGCACTTTGGGAGGCTGAGGCAAGTGGATTGCCTGAGTCCACGGGTTCGAGATCAGCCTGGGGAACTTGGCAAGACCTTGTCTCTTCAATAAATAAAAAATTAGCAGGTATGTTCGCGTGCACCTGTAGTTCCGGCTACTTGGAAGACTGAGGCAGACGGATTGCTGGAGTCCAGCAGGTCGACGCTGGGGTGGCTGTGAGTGTGCCACTGCACTCCTGCATGGGTGACATGGTGAGACTCCAACCCCCCCCCACCAAAAAAAACTGGATGAAGTACCCACAGGCAGACAGGGGCTTTGCAAATGGCTGCTTTATCACTGAAGAACATTGTGGGAATAATCGCATCTACACAACACCCACATTTACCAGGCACCCTCCCTGGTCTCAGATGCTCTCCTGGTCTTGAGCACTTATGTTCAGTCCAGCACTGTCTCACTGAGCCAATCTTGGGACAGAATGGGTATCCCTTGATCCTGGTGTATTTCCTAGGGCTGCCGTAACAAAGTACCACAAAGTGGGTGACTTAAGGCAACAAAAATTTATTATCTCACAATTCTGAAGGCTGGAAGTCCAAAATCACAGTGTCAGCAGGGTTGGTTCTTTGTGAAGGCTCTCCTCCAGAAGACTGTCCCATGCCTCTCTACTAGGCTTCTGGTAGATTGCCAGGTGGTTGCTGGCAATTCTTGGTTTTCTCAGCTTGTGACCTTTCTTGGTTGTTGTGTGACCTTCTTCCCTGTGTTTCTGTATCTCTCTTTCCTTTATAAAGGTACTAATTATGGAATTTAGGACTCACACTACTTTACTATGACCTCATCTTAACTTACTACATCTACAAAGACTCTACAAGGGGGAACCCAAAAAACTCCTGGGTTTATTTATTAAAAATTGTGTATTTATTATTACATGTTTAAACTTCAGTCACTTTCAAAGTACTCTCCATTTGATGCAGTACACCTATCGAGACTCTTTATCCACTGCTCAAAACAGTTTTTGAACTTGTCCATTTCGATGCCTTTTAGTGCTTCTGTCATTTTTTGTTTCACCTCTTCCACATTGGCAAAATGTTTTCCTGTGAGGACTTTTTTCATCCGGGGAACCAAAATGCTCAGGATGAGATTGGGTGAATAAGGAGGATGGGGCACGGGGGTCATGCCATTTTTGGTTTAAAACTGCTAAACACGCAGCATGGTGTGGGCAGGTGCACACTTGTAAATCACCCATCATGAAAAGAGCAAACACACTGAAAGAATCTAAAAAAAAAAATTTACTGAAGCTGAATGCAGCCTCTTACAACGATAATGCTGATGGGTTCCTAGAACACTTACCTACTAGGGGAAGCCTGTACTACAAGGGGCCCACGCTCCAATAGCTAATTCCATTTTGGGGGGGTGGTCCCTGGCTTGTGTTTCCAAATAAGATCACATTCTGAGGTTCCAGGTGAACATGAATTTGGGGGGTACTCTGTCCAACCCGCAATACCTGGTCTTGGCCTCACTGCTCCTACTCAGTACTGACTTTGCCAACAACCTCTCACTATACACGGGGCTCTACCCCACTTTCTCCCCTGACTTGCCCACTCGAGAAACAAATGTGCTTGCTCCAATTTGTTCTCTGCCCTTCTCAGAACTGTTTCTGGTAATTCACTGCCTGCCTTGACCACCCCAGCCCATGCAAGCCTGCCATGTAGTTCACGGTAGGCAGGTGATGAATTAATGAATGATTCAAGTATACAAATGAGTGGAAGCCTATTCTAAGCTCACCCTAGATAAATGATGAAGTGGTTAAAGGTTATTCTCAGAATTCCCATACCTAGAGGCCAAAGGCTTCATTCTACCCCAAGGTTCCCAGAGCCTTCAGCCACATTCAGACAATGTCCCATCCCTCCCTCTTCTGATACCCTGCTCTTCCCTTTCCAAAATGGTCCTTGGGGTAGTAAAAGGGAGAAGAAAACCTTTCAACATATGACTTTATACTAAACTATTTATAGCTAGTAATGAAATCTCTATTTTAACAGAGACTTTTGATACTCAACCAAATAGGGCAAGTGACTTGGGAATTTGGGCCATGGCAGAGAATTATGGAAAATGACTTGAGTCCCGAGAAGCCCCTTGCATCTCTCCCTGGCCCAGCTACTTGGTCTGCCCCCACGCAAGGTCAGTTCCAGGCCACACACAGCCCACACACTCAATTTCCTCCTTTCTTCCAGCTCGCCAGTCTGCTCTTCTACTTGTCCAGTTTATCAGCTTCTAGTTCTCTCTCCTTCAGGTCACTTTACAACTTTCCTATCTTTTCTTCCATTGCTCCATAGCCCTTGGCCAATATTCCTTTCGTCTGACTTGCAGGATCTAAAAAAGACCTTTTTCCCATCTTTCATTCCTTAAGAAACACTTTATTAATCTAATCATCAGGGACAAGTCAACATATTCAGGATATTTTAACTTTAAAATCACTTTAGAGAGAAAGATGCTGTTGTTTCTTCGCCCAAAGTGACCTGATGCCGCATGGCTCACGGTTTTCATTCAATGTTCCTTCCAGTCAATTCACACCTACAAATGCCAGCAATAAGAACTTTGAAGATTTAATTTTTTACTGGCCACTGGCAGAAAAGTCAGTAACCCAGTTCATTAGCAGGAATCTCTCTGAAATGCATTTCTATGACATTTCATCCAGTTCTGTTTCCTGGCCCTGTTCCCCAGGGTTTTGTCCTAGACAGATGGGCAGGCCATAGGATGAGTCCCCAAGTGGGACACGGAGGCCTGAGGGTCTCACCCTTGAACCAATCAGCAGCTCCTGGGCCAAATGGAACAAGAGTTCTCAGCTCTGCTAAAACAATGGAGTCACTTCTGAGCCACGTCATGGAGCCCTTCCCAGGCCAGACCCAGCACAGCTGCACCACTTACCCCCAGGTAAGCTTTGCCCATGCACAGAGTGTAGTTGGTCAGTGACTTCACAATAGTCAAAACTATGTCTATTATTCTCCTTCTGACAGGGGACCAAGAGATGGCTTTTCCATCACCAGATGGGCTAGACTACCATTCTAAATGAGATTGAACTCTACACAGCCAAATTCCAGGCTATGTTTTCATTAGATGCCTGAGTCTTTAATCATTACCTGGAGCAAATATTAAAAAAGAAGAGGTTGCCAGCTACAGTGGCTCACATCCTTGTACTTTGGGAGGCCAAGGTGTGAGGATTTCTTGAGCCCTGGATTTGAAGACCAGCCTGGGCAACATAGCAAGACCTTGTCTTTACAAAAAATTGAAAAATTAGCTGGGCATGGTGGCACACACCTGTAGTCCCAGCTACTCAGGAGACTGAAGTGATAGGATCACCTGAGCCCAGGAGGTTGAGGCTGTGGTGAATTGTGATAATGTCACTGCACTCTAGCCTGGGCCACAGAATAAAACAAACAAAACAAAACAAAAATAGAAGAAGAAAAGGTGCAGGCTGTTGCCCATACTCTGTGTTTTAAGAACAGAACTGTCAGGCCCATTGTACATTGCCTGTACGTACTGCCTGACATGCGATCTATAATTCTTTTGTTTAAAACCTCAGCCCCTCTCACATTCATCATACAGAACTTCTTTATTTCATACAGAGGGGCCCATAGGTAGAATGACCATATAACTTATCCTCCAAACCAGGACATACTGAGAGTAAAGAGAGCACTGCTTACTACATCAGAACAAAAAGTATAAACCTGAACTGTCCCAGGCAAACCAGGACGCTGGCTACCAAATCCATTGGAATATACGGGGGCCAAAGTTCTCAATTAGTTGAAGTAGAAAGCAAGAGAGGAGTATAGTGACCAGACTTGATACCAAGGTCTCAAACTACCTTACCTCTGGCACTTCATTCCCTGGAAGCGAGAGTTGGACTTCTGGTTCGGAAACCTCAAACAGCTGATTCAAATGGAGATCCTCAGTACCATACAGCATTAACAAGAAAATCATGTGTCCCTGGTGACAGCTTGAATCAAGGTTGAGGGAATGCCTATAATGGAGTCAGAGTTGGAAAAAATAAAAGGAGACTTAGGATTTAATCTGAGTTTGAGGAAGTAGAAACAGTACGATGTAATAGTACAGAAGAAAAGCCAGGTGCGGTGGTAAGTCCCAGTTACTTGGGAGGCTAAGACGGGAAGATTCCTTAAGGCCAAGAGTTTGAAGCTGTCGTATGTAATGAATGCACCTGTGAATAGCCTCGCCAGCCTGGGCAACGTGGTGAGACCCCTGTTGCTAAAAAAATTAAAAATAAAAAAAATTTTTTTAAGTAAACATTTTAAAAAGAAGAAGAAAATAAAGGTATCCCAAGCCGTAATGATTTAGAAAGAATACTGAAGCATAAGCACAATCCTATGTGGGAAGGAAATTCAAGAAGTGAAAAAAGCAAATCAGTTTGTAAAGTCTGTATGTAGAGACGAAGTCCAGCATAGTAAAGAGTGTGAAGAGTGTGTGTGTTCTGGGTCAGACTGAGGTTGAACACTCACTCTACACTTCTCAGGGGCGTGACATCAGGTATCTGTGCCTCACTTTTCTTACCTATATGATGGAATAGTGAAAGTATTTTTTCATTGAACATTATTGCGATGGGTAAATGATTAATGAGTGCAATGCACTTAAAATCGTTAGAAGTAATTGAGAGTCATGAGGGAGTCTAAGAAGGCAAGTGGCAGAAAGAAAACACTCAAGGAAGAGCATCAGTGATGTTAGTTTAGGGCAGACAGAGGTTAGGTAGAGTGAGAAGAAAGGGTACAGCCAGGCGGCTGTTGTTACTGGTCCAAGACCTGTGCCGGCTGCACTAGTTACAGCCTAAACTAGTTCTTGACGTAGAAGTGGAATGATAGTGCTAGGTTTGGCAAGAGGAAAAAATTCTAAGGCATTAGGACAAAGTTGGTGCCAAAGCCATGAAATCTTTAAGCTAAAGGTAACCCTTAGAAATGGTCTAGACCTTAATCTTCTACAACATTATATAATGACAACTGTAAGATTAAGAGTATGGGAAGGAGATGATGGATGTCATGATCTGAATGTGACTTTTTAAAATTTATAGGTTGAAATGCTAAACCCCCAAGTTGATGATATTAGGAGGTGGGGGCTTTGGGAGGTAATTGGGTCATGAGGGTACAGCCCTCATGAATGGGATTAGTGCCCTTATAAAAGAAGCTCCAGAGACTCCCTTGGCCCTTCCACTATGAGAGGATACAGCAAAAAGGCACCATCTATGAAGCAGAGAGCAAACCCTCATCAGACACCGTATCTGCTGGCACCTTGATCTCAGACTTTCAGCCACCAGAACTATGAGAAATAAATTTATGTTGTTTATAAGTCTCTGGTCCTTTGTTTACAGCAGCCCAAGTGGATAAGACACTGGGCTATTAAAAATGATTATATATTTTGAAGTAAAGGAAATAATTTAGCAAGACATTTAACTCTAGGTAGATGGCTTAGAAAGTCACCAGCCTGATCCAGGCACTGATTATTTTAAAATCTCTTCTAATAGTAAAGTGATTGTTTTTCTTTAATAGACATTCATTTACATGTTTTAAAAGCAGAGAATGAAATGTGTTGAGGAGAAGATGTGATTGGGGTGAAATGGTCCTAACCATTCCATTCTTCTTACCCCTCCCACCCCTTTCATCATGAAGATACTGTACTTTCCTGATTGAATCATGCCTTTAAACAGGATAGAATCTCTGCCTGGCATGTATTCTCCTTCTTCCTCCTTCATCTTTACCTCAAAAACACTTCTCTATACTTCTAGGGTAACTAAAGGATCACCTCTTCCAGGAAGCCTTCCATAACATGCAGTTTATTCTCTACTTGCCTTCACTCCAGATTCTCTGTTCGGTAGCCAGATGGCTGAGCTGTGGAGAGTGCTTTACTTAGATCCCTTTGAGAGTTGGTCTGCTTTTGAGTTTTGCCTATGGGAGACACCAGCAACAGGTTAGAAGTTGAAACTACAAAAAGGTTGGAGTACTTCTTGCCTTGCCCTTCATATCTGGCAAGAGCAGCGTCTCTCCAAACCTATACTCCTAGTGGCAGCTCCTCCTCCATAGTTCTAACTCTCACTGGACTCTGGTAAACTATTTCCTTTTATTGACTTTTCAGCCATAGGGTGTTAAGTGCTTCCCATGATTCTGGACTTGGGATGCTTCAACGTCTCTTTTTGGCTTCCTTAGCCCTGTCTATGCCTCTGTAAAAAGCTCCTTCAAGAAAGTCCACTCATGAACTACACAGGGTGAAACTGACATCCTGCCAGGACTCTGACCCCAGATTCTCCCTCTTAAGCGTCTTTTTTAGAGCCTTCCTCTACTCCTGCAGCATCCTCTCCTTACACTTAACATAGTATTTATTACAGGTATTGTCATGGTTCATTCACCTGTCCAACTTGCTTTTTGGATTGGTTAGTGCTTAAAGACATATTTTTGATTATTTTGCCTGGTCATGACATTGAACAAATATCCAGATTCACTCATTCTGACTTAACAATTTCTGAATTAATGCTTTAATACCAGTCTTAAAAACAACTAAAGGGAAAAATGCACTTGATGTAACAAAAACTCAATAACTAATAATATGAGCATAACATTGTATAACTTTTGTATTTTGCAAAGTGCTTTCATGTCCATTGGCTTACTTGTCATAGCACCTTCATTTAAAAATATATTCGGCTAAATGATAGAACCAGTAGTTGAGATGTCTGTAATAATTAGATCCTAATGGTCAAAGACTGAGTCAAGTACCAATCATCCTGGATTCAAATGCTGGTTATTCTTCTTTCTAGTTCTATAACCTTGGATGCCACCTAAAGTCTTTGTGTCTTAAGTTCTTATCTACAAACAGAACAAAATAATACCCTCTACCTCATAGTGATTAAGTTAAATAAAGTGATAGGTGTAAAGCCCTAGAATGGGATTGGGTATATAGTAAAAACCTAGTTCAAAGTACTTTCTCATTCTTTATAAAGCCCTAATCTTGTAACCATGTCCAAGAAAATACTTCTCAGTTTTGCAACATGAACAGTTCCCTCTCCTGAAATAAACCCTACATAACATCTTGGGCAAAAAGGTAGAAAATATTCCCTGACTGTGAGGGCTTGAGTTAAGTTTCATAAACTAACCACAGAACCCAGACTTTATGTTTTATTCACACAGACCTCAATATTGCTTTAGCATTTATTTGGCAAACATTTATTAAGCACCTTCTGTATGTACAGCTGGCTTTCTAAGATGTGCTCTGTCTACTCTATTACAAGAGATAAGGAGGTAGATGGCAATTTGGAGGTAGATTGTCCCAAGTTCAAATCCTGGCTCTCCCTCTTGGTACATGTGAATAAGCCCAGTATATTTTTAAACATTTTCTTCACCCGAAAAAATTATAAGGTGAATAATACTCATTGGGTTGAGGTGAAGACTGATTGAGACAACAGGTGTTACATACTAGCAACCGATAAATGTCGTTGAGATCTTCTTTCTTTCAAAGGAGAGGAAAAAATGAGGCAAGAGATCCAAGGTTAAATGAAGGGGGCCTCTCCCTTGCTCTGTTGGGGCCCAGCAACACTTGTGCTCCAGAATATTCCTGCGCTGAGTATGTGCAGTGTCTGCAATCCTCATTAACACCCTCTCAAGAGAGGTAGAGGGGAAAAAGTCAACTGATCCAGGTAAACTTTTAAATCGCCAGCCCCCAGATTGTAGTTCCAGTTACCCTTTACTTTCTTAAACACTTTGTTCCTAAATTAGAACCAGGCAAGGTGAAGAGAACAGTTCAGTGTGAGGTTAGAGCAGGTTGAAGAGAATGTCCACCCATGGAGGTGACCCATGGAGTGTGGGCATCAGAGCCAGAGCAGAGTGTGGAGGCTGTCCATGTTATGGGGTTGCCAGCATGGGATATTGAACCCCAAGTAGGCTAAGGAGGGCATCCATGTTGAACCCGAGGAAGCTGAAGGCACATCAGTGCAGGGTGTGACCCAGGATGAGATATTGGCACCAAAACAGAGTGAGACAGGCACTTACAGAGGGTGGGGGAAGAGACAGCAACATTGATGAAAGATTGGTTATATACAGGGTGAATAAACAAATTTAAAAATACATTAAGGAAAATAGAAGCCAAGTCCTCACTGGAAAAATAAGGGAGTTAGGAGATAGAAAGCAGAACATAGAATCAGCCCTGTGGTATTGACTTGGAATTAGAGACATCACTGTGAACTCTCCATTTTTAGTATATGTACATATAGACATTAGTATAGATGTAGTGTGTGTGTGTGTGTGTGTGTGTGTATGTGTGTAGCTCTGTTCACTGGGAGGACCTGGAGTCAGTGACAGTCCCAAAACAGTGCACACATCTAGTGTCCCTTTCTTGACTTCTAAATACCATTTTGCACTAAAAAGAACCATGGCTCCTTGGGGAAATGGCTGATTCCAGGGCTAAGGTGGAAAAATACAAGACGAATCTCGAATATCTGGGTGTACCATAAAGCAAGGAGACACTCAAAGGATGCTGACATAGCACAGGGACACACAAGGCAGCTTAAGAGATATCCCCACCAACCAAAACTGACAATTTGAGCCTCAAAATCAATGATGAATGCAGTATATTATAACCCATTGAATAAAATAGAAATCCACAATTCCATGTCAATATAAATACATATGAATAACTGGAATATTCGGTGAAGTACAGGATAGCTGCAGATTTTTAAAGTAACTCCCCACAAAATATTTATTAATTGTAGGGAAGATATCTGGAAGACACCAGCTTAATCAAATGATTACAATGGGACAAATCAAAATCACGTGTCACATGATAAGATGCAATAAGAAGACCACAGCCTCATTTCCATGATATTCCTGAACCTAATCTTGAGGAAACATTAGACAAACTCAAATTGAAGGTCATTCTACAAGATAATTGAACTATCTTCAAAAGAATGAAGGTCATGAAAGTCCAGGAAAGACAGAGGAAGTCCTCCAAATAGAACGAGCAAAGAGACATATAGTTGTAATACATGATTCTGGACCAGACCTTCTTGCTGAAGGACATAACTCAGTCAGTACAGAAACTTGAATGGGGTCTAAGGATCAAACGGTAACCAGGTACCAATGTCCACTTCCTGATTTTGATTGTTGCTTTGTGATTTTTTTAAATAACATCCTTGTATGTAAGAAATATAACTAAAGAATTTAGAGGTGATGGGAAACAAACAACTTCTCTTAAATAGTTCAATTTAAAACAAGTTATTTTTACTGTACTTGCAAATTTTCTTTGAGATTTCTTCAATATTCTTTAAAAATTATACGTTTAAAAAAAAACCCCAGCTAAAACTTCAAATTCCAGTCAAGAGAAAGAGTGGTGGGTCCTGCCTTTCACAATCACATTATATCTTGAAGGGTTTCCCCCGCTTTTTTATTCTGTTGTGCTTGTATTAGCTGACGCTGTGTGTTTAATTTTATACCCTGTGCTGAGAATGTTTTAAATCAGAGAAGAAGGCCAAGAAGGCAGAGTAGGAGTGAAATAATATACTCCAGTGATCTTTATGGATTCCCAGGGCCCTGAAAATGCAAACCCTTATTATGTTGACCTCCCCAACTTTGCCCATAACCGAAGGTATCATGACTACTTAAGAATCTGGCTCAGTAATTGCTACCATAAACCATGCGCTGCAGAACTTGTTAGAACACACTTGGCTCTGGCTGCCACCAGGAAGGTGTCCAGGGAATCTGTGGCAAAGCAAAGAAAATACTAGGTTTAGATTTAGATGAAAACCTCAACTCACAATTTTCCTTTGTCTTCGTCTGTTTGGGTCGTTATAACAAAATGTCACTGGGTGGTTCTTAAACAACAGAAATGTATTTCTTACAGTTCTGGAAGCTGGAAGTTCAAGACTAAGGTGCCGGAAGATTTGGTGCCTGGCGAGGGTCTGCTTCCTCACAGATGGTGCCTTATCTCTGTGTCCTCATGTGTAGGAGAGGTGAGGAGTTTCTCCAGGGCCTCGTTTATAAGGACACTAATCCCATCCATGAGGGTTCTGTCCCCCTGTGTAGACATCACCACCAAATGCCCCAGCTCCTAATGGCATCATCTTGGGGGTTAGGATTTCAACATATGAATTTAGGAGGACACAAACATTCAGATGATAGTATTTCCCCCAAATGTGTTTATTTTAATCTGTATGGTTCTGGGTCCCTGAATTCAGGGCAGAAACCCATTTCCTGTCTCTGCCACCTCATGACTGCATCAGGATAAGGCTGATGAGAAGAGAAAGATGGAATTTCTGGTTTTGAGCCCTCTTGACCTCTAAAGAGAGTGACTTCAATATTCAAAAAATAACCCAGAAATGATAGAAAAGAAATATTTAATGAAACAACTGTATGTAAATTTCTTTAAAAGAGATCTTATACCTTTTATTATTGACTACAATCTGAATCAAACCAAAAACAAATACACTTATCCAGAGTCCCTGCTCTGAACAGTGTCCTGTTCAAAGCCACATGGGATTCACAGTCATAGGAATAGAGTTTATATAGTAAATTGAGTAATTGCTCTAAAATCAGACAGATATGGGTTCAAATCCCAGCTCAGCCAACTACTAATTACATTAAATAATTATTTTAATCTTCCTGAGTATAAATTTCTCCAACTATAAAATGAGAGTTTCACTTATACTACCTGATATATAGAGTTGTTGGGACTGTTTTAAAGTATTAAATATATAAAACACTTAACAGAGCACCTGACCCATAAGAGATATTCAGCAAATATGAGCTATTATTATAATTGTTGTATATCATTTTATTTGTCAGGATAGAATAGGCAATGCTTTAATACAAGATAGAGATAAGTCCCCAGACTCTCAGACTCTTAACATAATAAAGCTTATTTTCACTCACACCAAGTTTTATGTGAATTGGTCCACCCTCCTCTGTCATGTAGCTATGCCATCTGGGACTCATTAGCCTCCAAAGTTGCAGTGGCAGGCAGAGAAATGGTGGAGGGCTTCTAAGTACTGACCTGATGGAGACATGCATCACTTCTGCTCATATCGCTTTGACAAGGACTCAATCTCATGGCCCTAACCTAACTGCACAGCACCGACTCTCCCCACGTGCTGGAAGAAGAAGCTGTGTGGACACACAGCAGCATCTCTTCCCCAATAATCAATAAGTAAGTGTTGTAAGCAAAAAAGATCAATAAGAAAGGTCAACTGACTTAAGGATCTTGAGTATTACAGGAGAGACTAAGGTTTAAAATGAGCTATGGAAAAGGCAGAATAAAATCAGAGGCATAAAAAGACAGTCATACCTGTCCAAGTGCACAGAATCAACATCTCTTCAGAACAGGAGCAGAAGAAAGATTTCATGGCAGAGAAAGAATCTGAGTTGGACCCTTAATGATACATAGGACCGAACACAGAGTTGGAAACATGGAGGTGCTCAAAAATGTATTATTTTCTGTGGACTTTCTCACAGCCAACTGCACAACTCATAATGGTCAGCATGTTTTTAAGCAGAACCACATTTTCTGAGAGAATTCAGTACATCCACACACAATTTCCTCCAGGATTAGCAAGAAACGAGGAAAGCTAAAATGCTGCCAAAGGATCTAACCCATGATGCTGCAAAGGATGTGAGTGTTTGCAAACCCAGTTGCTGTAAATCCAGTGTTGTTATGTTGTTCTTGGTGGGCTCAGGGGAAGACCAGGAAATTTTCTACATAACTTATTGCTACGTAACAAATTACTCCAAAACAGGAGTTCATGTAGGATTCAACTGGAAAATCTAGCTATCCCATGTGCCACAGATGAAGACCACTTTTTGGTGGATGGGCTGATCTAGGGGGACCAACAGGGCTTCACTCCCATGTCTGGCACCTTGTCAAGAATGGCTGTGAAGCTGGAACTGCTGCCCTGAGTAAAAAGCTGATATTGGCCTCTCTGGCATAGCGGCCTCAAGGTCACCAGACTTTTTGCATGGTGGCACAAAGCTCCAAGAGCAAGCGTTCCAACAAGCAAAGTGGAAATTACATGTCATTTTCTGACTTAGGCTTGGAAACTATGCTGTGTCAATTCCACCATGTTCTACTGGTTATAGCAAACCACTGAGGCAAAGGGAGACAATTAGATCCCGTCTCTTGATGGAAAAAGAGTCAAACATTTGCAGTTATTTTTAATCGGCCTCACTGAGGTTTGAAACATTTGGAACATAGAGAAATATTTTAAAAGTTAAATTACCAAGTATTTCTTGATTGAGCCTTTCCTGCTTACAGGGCATGGTGCTAGAAAACACACAAAGCCCTGATGGGGGTAGTATGTAGCAGACGTGCAGCCAACAACTTGGGGTCTTATAGCGGGTCTCAAGTAACAGGGTGTGCCCAGGCAAGTGACTCTCTTCTTCCTGTATGTCAGTGTCCATGTGTGTCCCTTACCACATGGCTGAACTCACAGGAGATGGGAAAAGGCTTTGAAAAAGGTGGAATGCTATATGGCCAGAAACTGCATTATTACCAGTGATAAAATCTACCTTCAGGGAACTAAGTGTCTGGTTAGGAAAGTAAAACCTTGCTGGCATGAAAAAAAGTGTGAAGAATACAAGACAGCGTGTGATCAAGAACAGGACCATGAGTCTCTGACTATAAACACAGCATGAAGGAAAAGAAACGAGGGATTGCTATGAGCTGTTGGGGAGAGACTGCCAATATATCAGGCTTCTTTTCCATTGAAGAGAGATGATGGATTTGCAGCTCCACAGGAACTCTGGGAATTAACATTCTTCACATGCTTACACACACTGTTGTTTTGTCTCAGGATGACGCTTTATTTGTACACACTTTAGTTAGGTTAGGGGATACCTAGCCTCACTCCCTTAATCCTGCCAATCTCTGACTCTGTCATGGCACACAGCAACCTCACAGGAGATGTGCCATAGCCCTGCTCTTGGCAAAGCATAAGCTTCTGAAGACTTCAGGCCTCCTTCCTGCCCTTGGATTCACTGAATGTGCAGGAGGCTGAATCTAACAAGCCCTGGAGCCTCTCCTCGGGCCTGCTCTTTGATCTGATATCTGCTTCTGAGTGACAGCTTCTGGTGGTTGCATCACCTTTGTCTATAACAGAGAGAGCTGAGATTTTGGGGACCAGCTGCTGGGAGCACCCCACAGCTGCTGGCAGTTGGCCAAGCTTCCCAGAGGGTGCTGGGTTGGGCTAGAGGCCCTTTGGCTCTAGTCTGTGGGAATAGCAGGGAAAGCTAAGAGGTGCCTCAAAGGTCCCCTCCTTGGAAGCATGACCTCTGCCCTTGGCTCCCCGAGACTTGTTAGGTCTCATGAGACTCTGCATAGAACAAAGTTCCTTCAACACAGCAAGCAGAGGCTAGACGCCCCCAGGAGCATACTTTTCAGCCTAAGCTCTACTCTCTACTGACTCAGGGTCTGCTACTTTGGGGTTCTTTTCATACAGGGGGATCTCGACCCATCCTGGCTAGAGGTGCTCACAGTCGGTTTCCAAAAGGGAATAGATATTAATGGACCAGGCAGACACTCTACACACACAATCACAGACGAGATGACAAAAGCTTGGAGGGGCTGGTAAGGAGAGGAAGCCAGACTCCTAGAGCCCAGGCAGTCACCCTGCCCAGCATGCCTTCCAGCTGATGTCTGAGTGTTTTTTGTTCTTTCTCTGATTTGCCACTTCTAAAAGACTG
>CAUYQG010103864.1:0-21629 GCA_963574415.1 Tarsius wallacei
CAGTAAATACCTGTCTGGGGATGGGGGGACACTTCTTACAAACAAGGGTGCCTGAATGAGACATATTTGTGTACCTAACCCTTAAATGTACCCCTCAATATCACAATAAAAAAAATAAAATAAAATAAAATAAAATAAAAAAATAAATTGTATTTCCTACTATTATGACAAGTTTCACAGATATACTTTAACACAGCTAAATTATTTGATTATATCTATCATAACATAAATAATGTCTTCATTCAATATTTTTAAAGGAAATACTTACAGAAACAAGAATGTGTACAAACGTCTAAAGGAAATGAAAGAAAGTACAGTATCTCAGAATACATTTGTTCACTATATACTGGATACCTATCTGTCAGCTACATGTTACTTCTATGACTTAAAATAGATAAGATAATCATTAAAATTACTTTATTATACCACAAAAATGAAGCTCAGAGAGTTTAAATAATTTTTGTAAGCTCACATGGTTTTAGGTATTGTCTTAGTTTATTTGATCTGCTATTACAATATACGTTAAACCGAGTGACTTACAAACATATTTATTTCTAATAGTTGTAGAAGTTAGAAAGTTCAAGATCAAGGTGCCAGGAGATTCAGTGTCTGATGAAGGATCATTCTCTGCTTCATAAATGGCTCCTTATTGCTGTGTTATCACATAGTGGAAAAGGAAATGAGCTCCCTGGGACATCTTTTATAAGGGAACTAATTCCATTCATGAGGACTTTAACCCTAATGATCTAATCACTTTCTAAAGGCCCCATCTCATAATATTATTGCATTGAAGGCTATATTTTTGCATAAAATTTTGTGAGACACAAATATTCAGACCTTAGCATTTATGTTACATTATTAGTTATATTGTAGTAGCATAACCATGATTTAAATCCAATTTTAGTAAGTGCCATACTAGGTACTTATGGTATCGTGACCATAAGTTAAACTCAACATTGTTGTGCTCCAGTCAATAAAAGTTCTGCTAGCAAAGCCATTTGTGCATCATGCTACCTCTTTTAAACATATTACTAACCTTCAAAAAAACCATGAAGGCAGGCATTTTATTATCTGCCTTCCCAGAACAGTGGCATCCATGTATTTTTTTTTCTTTTTTGAGTTGAAGTCTCACTCTGTCACCCAGACTGGAGTGCAGTGGCCGCTCCCGGCCACCGCAGCCTCGACCTGCTGGGCTCAGGCGATACTTCCACCTCAGCCTTCCAAGTAGCTGGAACTACAGGCGCGAGCTACCACACCCGGCTAATTTTTTGATTTATTGTAGAGATGAGGTCTCGTCAAGTTGCCCAGGCGGGTCTCAAACCCGCGAGCTCAGGCAATTCACTCACCTCGGCCTCCCAAAGCGCGGGATTACAGGCTGAGCCACCGAGCCCGGCTAGTTTTTGTTTTAATGTTTAGTAGATTTCAGCAGTAAAGCCAATTGGTCCTAGTGGTTTTTTTTGTTGGGCAATGTTTCATTATTGATTCAGAGTTATTATCACAATTGGTTTATTCTTTTTAAATTGATGATTGGTTCAATCTTGGTAGATCGCACATCTCCAGCAATTTATTATTTTTTGGGGGGGAAGAGGTTTCTAATTTGCTAGCACCTAGTTGTTTTTAATAGTCACTATAATCTTTTGTGTTTCTATAGTATTAGTTATAATACTAATACTATAAACTGTAATTTTCTTTTTTTTCTGATTTTATTTATTTGCATCTTCTCTCTTTTTTGGTTAGTCTAGCTAGATGTTAATCAATTGCTTATCTTTTTAACATACCAACTGTTTGCTTCATTGATCATTTTTATCAATGTTTAAAATCTATTTTATTTTGTTCTACTCTGACATTTATTTCTTTTTGTACTAATTTGTTTTTTGCTAATTGCTTTTCTAGTTCACTGAGGTGCATTTTTGGTTGTTTGTTTGAAAATTTTCTACTTTTTTCATGTAAGCATTTATTACTAGGAACTTTCCTCTTGGTGTCACTTTAGCTACATTTTGTAAGTTTTAATATGTTGTGTTTCATTTTCATTTGTTTCAAAAAAATTTTAAACTTTCTTCTTAATGTTTTCATTTAGTTATTGATTGTTCAGGATACTGTTGTTAAATTTGTATGTATTTTATACAGTTCCAAATTTCCATTTGGTTTTTTATTTCTAGTTTATTCCATTTTGGTTCTAGAAGATACTTGATATAACTCTGAATTTTAAAAATTTGGTGAGAATTGTTTTGTGAACTAATATATGATCAATCCTAGAGACTCTTCCATGTATTGATGAGATTTATGCATATTCTGTAGCTGTTGGGTAAAATGCTCTGTAAATGTCTATTGGGTCTATTTAGTCTACAGTGCAGATCAATTTCAATTTTTAAAGGTTGACTCTTTGCCTAGATGATATGTCTAATGATGTAAGTGAATGTTGAAGTCTTTAACTATTATTATATTGAGGTTTATCTCTCTTTAGTTCTAATGATATTTACTTTTTGTATCTTGGTGCTTCAGTGTTGAATGAATATATAATTACATTTTTTATATTCTCTTTCTGAATGGATTTCTTTATCATTATATAGTGACCTTCTTTGCCACATTTTATAGTTTTTGACTTAATGTCTATTTTTCTGGCATAAATACAACTACTACTGCATGCTTCTGGTTTCCGTCTGTGTTTAATATTTTTTCCATCCCTTCACTTTTAGTCTGTATGTGTCTTTACAGGTGAAGTGAATTTCTTATAGGCAGCATATAGTTGTGTCTTCTTTTTTTGGGCCATTCAGCTAATTTTATGTTTTAATAAGGAAATATAAGTGATTTACATTCAAGGTTGTCATTTTTAGGTGAGAACTTACTCCTGTCATTTTGTTAATTGTTTTCTGATTGTTTTGTTCCTTTATTACTCTTTTACTGCTAACCTTTACAGTTTGTAGTAATAACTTTTGACTTCTTTCTCTTTCTCATTTGTGTATCTGCTCTATCAGTGAGTTGTATACTTTCATGTGTTTTCTTGATAGTAGAAATTGCCCCTTTCACTTACAGATGTAGGACTCCCTTCAGAATTTCTTGTAGGGCTGGTATAATGGTGTAGAATTTTTCCAACTTTTGCTTGTCTGGTAAAGACATTATTTCTTTTACATTTCTAAAGAAGGCTCTCCTGGGTACGGCGTTCTTGGCAGAAGTTTTTGTCTTTCAGCACTTTAAACATATTATTTTATTCTCTCCTTGTCTGTAAACTTTCTGCTGTGAAATTTGCCATTATTCTGGTGGGATATTCTGCTAGTGTAAAGTAATGCTTTTCTCATGCTGTATTTAGAAATCTCTTTTTGTCTTTGACTTTTCACAATTTGACACTGATGTGCTGTAGAGAAGACATTTTTGAGTTGAATCTATTTGGGTATCTTTGAGCTTCTTTTATTTGGATGTCTATACCTTTTGCAATACTTGGGAATTTTTCAGCTATTATTTTGTTGAATATGCTTTCTATGTTTTTGCTCATCTCTTCTCTTCATGGAAATTTCAAAATTTGAATATTTGGTTACTTTATGGTGCACCATATGCCATATAGGCTTTCTTCTTTTATTTTTATTCTTTTTTGTTTTCATGTCTTATTGAGTTATTTCAAAAAGACTTGTCATCAAGTTCAGAAATTTTTTTCTTCTGCTGGATTTAGCCTCAAAAGCATCCTAATTTCATTTTTTTTTTCACTTAATTCCTTGAATTCTTCAATTCCAGGATTTCTGTTTGGTTCCTTTTTATGATCTGAATATTTGTTGAATTTCTCTTTTAGATTATGAATTGTCTTCTTGATATCTTTGTATTTTTATGTGTTCTCTTGTATCTTATTACAATTTAAAAATATTATTTTGAATTATTTTGCAGCTATTTCACAGATTTTCTTTTTTTGAGATTGATTACTCTTGTGTTCCTCTTTGCTTTTTCATGTTTCTTGTGTCCTTACATTGATATCTGTGTATCTGGTATAATAGTCACTTCTGATTATATAGATTGGCTTTTTAGAAAAAAATACTTTTTCCTTTTGCTTTATCTATAGTGTTGATTGGGTAAGGTGCCTTGGCTTTAATTTTGAATGACTGTATTAGTTCCTATATAATTTATTTGGTTCTAATTAGTGTCAGTAGTGTCTATGACCTCCTCAGTGGCTTAGGGTGCTGCTGTTTGTGGAGGTTATGGTGAGGTTTTGCCAAGGATCATCCTTGGGCACCAGTAATGATGATGGTCAGCCACGTTTATCAATCCCGAAGTTGCAGGTGGAATATGTGGGCATCAGTGGTAGTGGGTTTTTATAGGCTGGGTCTTTAGGCCTCCAAATGGCATGCTCAGGTGCCAGAGGTGACAACAGCAGACTGTGTGGGTGTGTCCTTAGTTCCACCAGTGTTGCATGTGGGTGGGTGTTTGTGATGGCAACAACAGGGGCGGGCCAATTTATAGTCTACTGGATAACACACACTGATGCTGTTGTTAGCAATGGTGGGTGGGGTAGTCATGTCCTCAGGGCCTCCAGTGGTTTGTGCAGATGCTGGCAGTGATGGCAGGAAGGACAGGGCTGTCTTCAGGCCCTGGGATAGCACACAAGTGGGAAACTAAAACTTTCTGAAGGCAAGTGAAAAAGTGCAGAGGAACTACTGCTAAAGGTAGCATGATTACTGTCATTGGCAGTGTCCTAAGGCAGGCAACTCTTAGACTTTGAGGAGCACATGCTTTGATTCCCTTTGTGCTGGGCACAGCTTTTCTGGGACACTGCACTGCCCATTCTCTGTGGCATAAAAGACTACACAAGTTAGAATACTGGGGACCTGGCCACATCACAGGATCCAGCCAGCTGTGAAGTTGCAGCCTTTTGGATGGACATGAGGTAATGTCAGCAGAACTCTCGGGATGTGGAGATGTAGGGACTTTGGACTCCACGGCAGGATGTAGTCTGATGGGGGTTAGGCTCTCAGAATGACACCATGCTGCAGCTGCTTGGGTCTCAGGGATGTATGGAAACCAGTGTGAAGTTACTCTTTGAAACAATGCCATCATGTGTACTCCAATCAGCTACTTATACTGGGCTCAGATCCCACGAGGGCTGAGAGGATCTTCCATGGTTATAATTTCAGGAGTCAACAGTGGAAATATGAACTTCAAGGATCTCTCATTTACCTTTTTCTTGCTATGTGCAGTTCCTCCTTGCTCTAAGTCAGTCCCTGCTGAGCTAACTGCTTCACTTTCCTTCATTTTTTGTGCCTCAGAAGTTCCCTGTCACTCTTCTAAGGAATTTCAGTATTTTCTCTGAGATGCTCTATTCATTAAGTGCTTATCCAGTTGCTTTTTGGTCTTTCTTTGTAGAGAAGATTCTGGGTACTTCTAGTCAGTCATCTTAAAGCTCTTTTTTTCCACGTCTTTTATTTTAAATTGAATAGCAAGTAGAAGTCTGTGCATCTTATTAGGTATCTTTGCTAAGATTTCTGATGGTAAACATATTTAATTAAAATGTTTTAACTGACACTAGGGGCCCAAAGAATAATTGTATTCTCTTGTAGAAGCTTATGATTTCTATTTTAATTTTTAAAAATTGTATTGAATTTTATGGATTAAAAATATTGTTCTCCCTGATGAAAATAAGTTTGCAATTGTAGACTGGCAGTAGGTGCTACTAAGTTTTCTGTCCTTTTAAATTTATTTTTTATTAGTTTTTTCACAATAATAACAGAAAATGTACTTGCAATATTTCCAGCATTATATGTTAATGTGCAAAGAACCAAAAAAGTAATTTTATAATAAAATAAATTAAATTGACATAATCTTCATATTTATGGTATTAGAAAAAATTTCATATTATGTGGTTTGTTATGTATGCATAAATACGGGGACTATAATCAGTATAATAGTCTGGAAGTACATCATATCTATTTTTTCATACAATAATTTAAATTAGAGATTTTAAATTATGTATCATCATACCTGTGCTATCTTCTTAAAAATCATGATTGCCTTCAGCTGTCATGACTTAAAGTTACATTAAGATAAATGTAGATGACATATGCATTACTTCCTATTTACATTCAAAGTCTAGAGGCAGAAAAACTGTTAAGTTTTATTTTTGTATTGTTTTGCTCTTATCAATAAGTGTAATAGTCTGAATTATGTGACCTAACATGCCACTTTATGGATAGTGTTATATTGTTATAGAAGTTGTTATTGATATGTGCGAAGAAGAAAAGAAAGATGACTTCCTAAGTATTTGCACTGAGAAATCTCTGGTCTCAATGAATTAGAATACATGAAAAAGAACAGGCGTGACAAATATCCTCCACAGATAGGAAATAAAGCATAATGAAATGTGAAAGCATTTAGATATTTCATAACAGGTTATGTGTCATGGTTATTAGTGTGTGTGGTATTCTAACAGTTATGTAAAAACATTTTGAATAAATATGCCATAACGTATAAAGACCATATTCAAGCAGTCTTCTCAATGGGAATTTATGTTGTTTGCATTCTTATTTGTCTTTTAAATAATGCTGCAATTTACGCTTTAGCATGATCTCTTTATGCATACATGGGACTATGGCATTGCTTGGTCATACGTTATGCCTTTTCTAGTACATTGGCTATTGGCAAATTGGTCTCCAAATTTTTAAATTCATTTATATTTTATGGAAAGTGCTCGAAAGTTTATATTATTCAACAACCTCACCAGCACTTGGTATTATCTGATTTTTATTTGTAACAGATGATTGCAAAATATTATTTAGGTTCTGCTTTACTTTTGCTAATTACTACAGAGATTGTCATGTTTTTCATCTATTTATTGGCTAATTGTATACCTTTTTATGCAAATGTGCTAATAAACTTTCTATTTTGCCATAAGTTTATTTTTTCTTTTTATTTATAATAATTAACTATATAATTTGATGATTAATTCTTTTTTATTTTTTAATTTATTTTATTTTAAAGATTTAGTGTATAATTCAGGATTAGGCATACAAGTGGTCATCATACAGTAAGGTTTGGGCCTGCCTTTGGTTCCCATTTTGCCTGGTTTGAGATCAGTTACCCTTATTAATGTTATGTGCCCTGCCTATTCCCTGGTAGTTTCTGGCTACTGCTAATCCCTTTCTTATAGTATTGTGGTACATGTTCAGGTTCCGCTTATGAGTGAGAACATGTGGTACTCAGTTCTTTGTTTCTGTGATAAATTTCTGAGTGTTATAGACTCCAAATCCATCTAAATTGCTGTAAAATCCATAATTTTGTTCTTCTTTATGGTTGCATAATATTCCACCATATTTATGTACCATATTTTTTTGTCCAGTTTTGATGGGCAGCATGGTTGGTTCCATGCTTTTGCTATTGCAAATAGTGCTGTACTAAACTTGTGTGCAGGCATCTTTTTTGTTGAGTGATTTAAGTTCTTAAGGGTATATTCCCAGAAGGGGGATTGCTGGATTGTATGGAAGGTCAATTTCTAGTTCTTTCAGGAATTGCCACACTGTTTCCATAGAGATTGAACTAGTTTGCATTCCCACCAACAATGTAGAAGCATTCCCTTTTCTCTGCATCCTCACCAGCATTTATTGTTTTTTTGTTTTATTAATGATGGCCATTCTTACTGGAATTAGGTGGTATCTCAGTGTGGTTTTGATTTGCATTTCTTTCATGATTAGTGAGGCTGAGCATTTTTTCATGTGTCTGTTGGCTGTTATGTCCTCTTAATTAATTGACCTCTTTATTATTATAAAATTGTCCTCTTTGTTCCTGGCAATATTCTTTGCTCTGTAGTTTAATTTATCTAATATTAATATGACTACTCCAACTTTGCCTAGATTAATGTTAGCATGGTATTACTTTTCAATTTATTAAATTTTAATTTATGTTTGTCTTTATGCACATTTTAGTGTATCTCGTATAAGCAGCATACACTAGAGCTCTGTGCTTATGATTCAGACATTTTTTATTATTGATATAGATATTTAGATCTTTTATTTTAAGGTAATTACTGATAAGCTGATTTTAAGTCTATCCTCTTGCTATTTGATTTCTACTTTCCATATATTCTTTGTTCTCTTTTTTCTCTTTATTGCCCTTTTTTGGATTAGTGTTTTTTGTGATTCAGCTTTAGGTCATTTTATTGGTAATAGCTCTTGTTTTTTATTTTTGTGGTTTTGTTAAGATTTATAATAAACATCTTAAAGTTGTCATAGTTTGCCCTCATGTGATATCATAGCACCGCATATGCAGCACAAAAATTTTACATAATATATTTGCATTTCTCCATCTTAGTCTTTATGCAATTATTGTCATACATTTTATAAAAAATTAAATATACAATTTAACCCCAGACACATCAAGGTGGTTTTTGCTTTATCAGACAATTATATATTAAAAGACCAAAATAATAAGCAAGAAATATACATTTTCTAAGGCTGTTACCATTTTCAATACACTTAATTCCTTCCCCTATATTTAGGTTGTCATGAAGAATCTTTTTCATTTTAATTAAAGAATTTCTTTTCACAATTTTTATAGTTTGAGACTACTGGTTATCAATTTTACAGCTTTGTCTATCTTAAAATGTCTTTGTGTTACTATTACTTTGGAAGTCATTTTTGCTGCTTATGTAATTCTAAGTTGGCAGGCCTTTTTTTGAATAGCATTTGTACATACAGATGCTATTCTGTTGTCTTTTTTGTGTTGTTTCAAACAATGTATGTGACGTTCTTATCTTTGCCTTTTTGTTTGCGACTTGTCTTTTTTTATTGCCTAATTTAAATATTTTCTCTATCACTGGTTAGAGAAATTTTATTGTAAAGTGTCACTGTATAATTGTTCTCCTGTTTCTTTGTGATTGAGGTTCATTAAGGTTTTGGCTTTATAGTTTACATCAAATTTGCAAAATTTTCAGCCATTATTTCTTCACATTTTTTTTTTCTGTGTTTCTCTGTTTATTTCATGGATTCTAACATTAGGCCACTTGAACTTGCCCCATAGGTCACTAGTGCTCTGTGAATACTTACAATTCTATTTTTTTTCCTCTGTGCTGCATTTCAGCTAGTCTTTATTACTGTCTTTAATTTTGCTAGTTTTTTCTAGACTTTTTGAAGTCTAATTTTCCATTACTTTTTTTACCTCAGATATTGTGGGTTTTTTTTATTTTTTCCAATTTGAGTCTTTTATGTATCTCCCATGTTTTCAATTAACTTTTTGATCATATGTGATATAACTACTTTTATGTTCTAATCTTCTAATTTTAACAAATGTTACAGTTATGTGTAAGTTTGGGTTGTTTGATTTACTCCTTTTTATGGGACATAGATTTCTGTCCCTGTGCATGCCTGGACCTTTTTTTTACTAAATATAAGTCACTGTCAAATTTAATTTTCTGATCCTGGATATTGTATTTCTATAAATATTTTCGAGCTTTGCTGTATGATGCAACTAAATACTTAGAAATAGTTTTATCTTTTTATGTCTGGCTTTTAAGATTCATTACATGGGAGCATTTCAGGACTCAGTATAGGGCTAATTATTTTCCACTGCTGAGATGAGACTCTTTTGAGTACTCTAGCCAGTGCCCTGAGAGTTATGAAGTCTTCATTATAGGTAGTGGAAACAGGCACTATTCTCTACCACATGTAAGTGTCAGCACTATTTAATACCTTTGGGTGGTCTTTACTTGTCCTTAGGTAGTTTTCTCATACGTGCATACTAATCAATACTCAACTGAATAATTAAGGGAGATTTTCTACATATCTCTAAATTTTGCTTTCTGAGAAACACTCTTTTCACTAGTACTCTAGCCTACCAATTTTAGCATCTTTGGTTACCCTTGACTCTCAGCTTTTCAATTCAAGTATTCTACTGGGTTCTACTGGCCAGCACCATGACCTGTAAACATTCTCAATTTAGTAAGCTGGAACAGTCATAGGGCTCACATTGTTTCTGTCTCTCAATAATCACTTTCCATAATTGACAATGTCCAATACCTTGAAAATAATTCAATTTATGTATTTTATCATTTTCTTTGGCTGTTCAAGGCAGGAGGGTAAATATAATGCCTGTTTTTTCATCTTGCTTGGAAACATAACTCAGCATTCTCTTTAATCTGGTCTCTCAATAAGCTATACAACATTGCAATGATCTAGTCCTTGAGTATTTTATGATTTTGTGGGTCTCACTTCTAAAACTATCTGAACTTGTCAATTCTTGTGTGTGTTTTAGTGTGTGTGTGCAGTTTTCTTTAACTTCAAATTTCATTTATTTAATTTATAGCTACAGATATACATAGATAGATATAGATATAGGTATGTATTAAGGCATTTATTTTAAAAATCAATTTCAATAGTTTATATTTTTAAAAGAAATTCTGCTTTTAATCTATCATTTTTCAAATTTATCAAAATACCTAATCTTATTATTTTAAAAATTTCTCTGTTTTATAGTTATGTATTTTCTATTTCTAATCTTAACTATTGGTTACTTACCTTAGCCTGGATTCCCAAAAAATAGAACTGTAGGCAATGGTTAAGTGTAAGTGCTTTGTTGGGAAGTGTGATCCAGAAAACCAAGATAGAAGGAGTGAGGGAAGCAAGGAAAGAGAGCTAATACAAAGATGTATTATTTAGTTGCCTACAATTATGAGGAATTAGCTGTTATCATAATAAATGTGTTTCTGCAACATCCACCTGGGAGGAGATAATGAAAAGGATTTCTATCAGTTCCTTTCACCATTGTGACTTCCACACACTGCACCAAACAGTACACACAATACAAATTTATTACCATTGTCAACCAGCTAATTGTCTGCTCTGATGTACATTTCTCTCTTTATTTTTGGTCCTAAAGACTTAAGATTGCATTTATGAGGCTTAACTTTGCATTTCAAAGGAATTTTTTGGTGTATATTATCTAGCATAATTAACTGTCTTGGATGGAAGAGTTTCTCTGCAATGTTGTTAGAAAATGAACCAAAACATACATATTTAAAGTTTGTGGTTATTTTTGTCATTTTCTGGCTATGAAAACAAATGAGCATAAAATTATCCAGATGTATTTGACATTCCATATTACCTTTGATTGAAAAGCTTGCAAGCATGACATAGCATCGCCATTAATAAAGCACAACAAGAAGGTGAAATAGTCATTCATGCTAAGAAAAATATTTTAAGTAGTATTATTTGATTTATTGATATATCTATTAAAATCTTGTCCATTTTATTTCTTAAACACTCCTTGACTCACACATGAATTGTTATTACCTAATTTGCCTTAATTTTATTTTCACTGCATAACTAATCAATACTCCACAATTCTGTCAGAGATGCTCTTTAACAAATTAAAACTTTCTCAGATTTTGGTAAAAGGCTTCGAAAAAAAGCTTCAATGTTCGTTGGTGAAATTGCTTATTTTAGGGGTTGATCAATATGTAAAATGAACCTAAAATATTTTGTGATGTCAGAAAGTAAAGAAGTACTCAATAAAGAATAAAGAATGGGTCATATCAAAAGGACACAGAGGTGAACTTGAAGATGCTCCTAATGTTGAAGTCTGGGGCAATTTTAAAAATAAAGTAAATAATGTTAGTAATGGAATAAAACCCATAGAATAAACCAAATATCTATGACTCTATATTGATAGAAAGAAATAAATAATGAGAGGCAAATGACCAACCCTTCCTTAAGTAGAATATCAATCAATAAATATAAAATAGATCATGGAAATAGGAAATCATCATAAAGTGAACATGGTAATAATTTTCACAAGCAGAAAACATTAATGGATGTTAAAAGTAGTGAGATAGTGTGTGACAAGAAACAGGCTATTTGCATAGACCCCAAGTATCACTCATGAGAAAAAATCGTGAGTTAGCCAGGCACACAACACCTGTAGTGTGAACAAAGTTCACATCATCAAGACATATTGCCATCATGTGTCTCCTATGTATCCACTGAGAAAGGTACAACATACATTTAATTATGAAAAGGCATAAAAATTCCAAATTAAAAGGCATTTTACAAAATAACTACCTCGTATTTTTCAAGAGTGTCAAGGTCATATATGATGAAGAAAGGCTGAGGAATGGAAGGATCCTAAAGCAATATGACCACTAGATGCAATGTGGAATCCTGGACTGAATCCTGGACCTGGAAGATGACATGAATGTAGAAATTGATGAACTTTAAGTTCTGTAGATTAGTTAATAATGCTGCATCAGTGTCAGTTTTCTGGTTTCAATAAGTGAGTACATAAAAAATCGTTAACATATGAGAAGCAGGGTGAAGGTGAATGGCCAGTTCTTGTAATGTTAACAAACAAAATCCCTGAAATATTGAAATACCTCTTGATCTTCTGCAGAATAAAAGCTAAACTGCTTGGTTGAACAACCAGATCTTGGATGACTGTGTCCTGCACACTTGGGCACACTCATCTACTCTTAGGCACATGTCACGCCCTGGCTACAACAAATTGCTTGCAATTTTCCCAATGCTCGATACTTTCTCTTATCTATAGGCTTTGAACATGACTTTATTCTGTTCAGATGCTCATTTCTTCCAATTTATGTCATGGCTCACTTGAAAGACTCTGTAGGACTCAGGGCAATGATTCCTTCCTTTCTGTCAGTGTAACCTAAACCATCCCTGTTCTCACAATACCTGTGGTTACTTCTATCCTAACACATTAGGCTGTATTTTATGATTTACTTCTCCATTCCCTCCACTCTCTTATGAATTATTTAAATGCAAAATTATGGTATTTTGATGCCCTATAGTAATTGGGATATAGTGATGATACAGAAATGATTTATATCAGGAATGTTTGTGTCTTACATAAAGTGAACCAATGATAGAGAGTAAAATGGTTTTATTTTATCATTTTTAAAGGAGTATGATATGTATTGTTAATATCTCACTGAAGAGCAAACTGAAGACCAGTTTAATATATTTTGGGTTTCTTTTATTCTATAGTATGGCATAAAGGTAAGTGGAGATGACCTCTGTGTTCAGGGTCCTATTTTGTAAAATGAGAATAATGATAGACATTAAACTATAGGATTGCTATGTAGATTAAATTTGTTATATGGGAAACACTTAGAATAATGCACAGCTTCTTAAGAAGTTCTTTATTTTGGTATGTAAATTTTCATAATCCTTAAAAAGAATTATGAGTTTGTGGAAGGTAGAAGAAATAACATACCTGGATTAGAAAATAAATATTTTCTTTCCGTAGACATGCTTATTTTGAAGATGTCACAGAGTGACCACAATTAGTTGAATATTTATTGGTGGTAGCACCATATTGAATAAAAACTGATTTTCATATTGGATAAATATCCACTTGGATTTTTGAAAGGCTGTCACTTAAATATGGTATAAATTGAGAAACATATATATATTTCCTTTTTTCTCAGAGTACTTAGGAGTTGGCCATTGACAATTTTCACATTAATGAAAAAAATAATACTTTACACCCAACTTATCCCAGACAAGTAGCATATATAAAAATTAACTACTCTGATCAAAATATTTTCTCTTTTCTTTTCTCTCTCTCTCTCTCCCTTTTTATTTTTTGAGTTGAGGTTTTACTCTGTGGCCCAGGCTGAATTGCAGTGGCATTATGATCATAGCTCTCCACAGCCTTGACCTCCTGGCTCAGGTGATTCTTCTACTTCAACATCCCAAGTAGGTGAGACTACAGGTGCCTGCCACTATTCTCTGCTAATTTTTTGATTTTTTTGTTTTTTGTTTTGGTAGAGATGAGGTCTTGCTATGTTGCCCAGGCTGGTCTCAAACTCCTGGCCTCAAGTGTTTCTCCTGCCTTGATCTCCCAAAATGCTTGTATTATAGGCAGGAGCCATTGCGCTTGGTCTTCTAAAGTCTCCTCTAAGTATTTATTGCACTGAAAAAAATCTTCTTTATCTAGCAAATACGTGTTTGAAGAAGATCATCAAAGAACTAGATATGACATAAAAGTGACCTTGAGGTGACACTGGGTGAGTAGTGATTTTAGCTACTAGGAAAACTATTGTTTTCATCATTAAATTGGCCATATCAAAATGTCCCACATTCATCATCTGAAAACTGTGGGTCCAGTTGTGTTTAAACTCATATTTAGAAAAATCACATAGTACATACATCATACATTATTTAATAACAAGTAGGGATTGGGGTAGTATCCCACAAAGGAAGACATTGAGATATCTATCTATCTATCTATCTATCTATATATATACAGTGATTCATGAATATTTACACTAAGTGGGAAAAGTAAGATTTACAAATAGCCTTACAAAAGTTCAGAGTAGTTTTGCCTTTAAGTTAGTTTTGGCCCTAAACTTTAAAATAAATCATAAAACTTTTGGTCTTCAGAAATTTGTGACTTTTGACATAACAGATGAAGGATCATATACTCATCTTGTATAGAGCAAAAACCAGTACTGAAGATCAAATGAGATCACTTGAAAACAGAATTTCATAAATTATAAAGCATTACATAAATGGAAGTCACTATTATTGCCTACATACTTAATTTAATAATTATTTTACAGGGCTTTTACTGGATGTGAGGAACTGGGAAATAATTTTTCTTCATGCCAAGTTTGAATCTATTTTAAAGAAGAAAAAAGAGATAAAAAGTTACTTCCTAGGAGTGTATGGTACTCATACTACTTAGATGTCATTGAAACCAACATGAGTTTATGTGCTTTGTGGGCTTGAAAATTATTTTTCTTACTAAAATAATGTTGGCACATTTCTGCTATTATGACCCTACTTTATCTCTGAAATCTCAAAAGCTTAGAATTTATTTATTCATTCAAACACTGCTGAGTTTTAATTATTATACATGGAGTAAATATTCAGTGGGGGTCAGGCACAGTGACTTATCCCAGAATTTTGAGAGGCCAAGACAGGAGGACTGCTTGAGCCCAGGAGTTTGAGATCAGACTGGGCAACATAGGGAGACCTTGTCTCTAGAAAAAAATAAAAAAATTAGCCAGGCCTAGTAGTGCATGCCTGTAGTCCCAGCTACATGGGAGGCTAAGGTGGAAGGATTGTCAGAGCCCAGGAGGTCAAGGTTGCGGTGAGCCATGATTGTTCGACTGCAACTCTAGCCTGGGTGACAGAATGAGACCCCAACTAAGAACAAACAAACAAAAATTCAGTGGAGGGTTACACTGACACAGAACCTGATGAAAAGTTTATTTGGTAGTGGGAGATGCATAAAAAATATCAATTTAAGTGATAGTTGGACACAACACTAAATAAAATCTTCAACTATAAATCTTTAATATTCAGGTGTAAATACAAGTAAGACACTGGGAAGAGTCTTGCTGGAATGCATAGGGAACTACCACTGTGGGTGGTCAAGAATTACAGTGAGTTGCTATTGGCAACTGTGGCCAAGAAAAGCTATGAGTACACATTTGCATTTTCCCAAAGTGGAATTGGGTAGGACTCTCTTCAGTAGAGAGCCCTGGAATGCTGGTGATCTTCCAAATCCTTGTTTGGTAAAACACTCAGTGAATAATCTTAAGTGTGAGCGTACAGAAACCATTATACTGCCCACTATTTTCTTCTGCCAGTATTTGATAATTAATTGCTTAACTCTTCAAAACCCTAAGCTAATGCAATCAGCATAGAAATGAGGGGTTTGTCAATACATGTATTTGGTATATTTAACTCAGCAGCATCAAGAAAAATGTGAATATTCTACCCTCTTCCACAAAGATGGGTGAAATTTTTTTTCACAAAACGATAAAGTATAAACTTAAAGGAAGGCATGATGGTAGAAGTAATAAATGTGTTAATGCAATTTCTAGCCCTACTCTTCTCCTAAATCCACCTGACTTTAAACATAGAAACTTAATATATGTGTGGATCTTCATTTTTTCACTTACAACGTGTGCGAATAAGTACAGTAAGCCTGATACTGCTACCTGTTCAAAAAACGTATTTGGGGGTCGGTACAATTTGATACTTTGAAATTTTACTTCAGCCATATATTACGCTCTAATAACCTACTGAAATACAGAAATAACAGTGATTTTTTACACAAGGTTGATGAAGTGTTTTTTTTGTCATGTTTGCTTTGGAAGCCATGCAATTTATAAATCACCCCCATTTCCTTGATGTTTCCCAAGTTCTCTGTTCTTTTGCTGGTTAGTGAAAAATGGGCATTGTTTTAAAAAGTACTTAATTGATGAATACACTTTAATTAACACAACAGAATATTTTACACTAAATATGTCCTCCTCAGATACTATTATGTCTTTAATTATATCTCTTTTCTAGCCTCCTTATGAGAAACAAAATAATTATAAATCTTCTACCGTGACAAAGTATACGTTTTAGAACAGAGAGAAATTAAGTGGAGTATGAGCAATATAAATAAATGAAAAGTAAGACATTATTGTAAGACAATAAAGTTTATCTTGCAACTTGGCTTTGATAATTGCTAATGTAACTGAGTACTGCAGTTGAAATCCTGTGCTTCTAAAGCAACATGTCATACTATTCATCCCCATCTTGTCCCAGTGTAGTCAATCCTTTTGCCTTGGAAAGAAAATGCCTCACCTTTCCTGTCTCAGTTGGTTGAATTCATGGATCACAAAATAGCTCAACATAAATTGGAGGAGATAACAGGATGAAAGGATATGTTTTATTGTTGCTTACATATATTGTCTCTTATCCTGTCTTTGAAACTCAAGACCATCATTTGTTTCTTAATGATGCTATAAAATACTCAGTTCTATAGATCATGTTACAAATCAGGATGTGATAAAGATAAATTCAAACTGGACTTGGTGGTTTGTGCCTATGAGCCTACCTGCTCAAGAAGCTGGCTTGAGCACAGGAGTTTTAATTTATTCCAGGAAACATAGGAAGACCCTATCTCAAAAATAAAAAAATAAAGATAAATTTAAGAAGTGTAAAATTTAAAAAAAAGGATCCAACTTTAAAAATTAATTTTGTAAATGTTTATAAATGTCCTTGTGTATGCCAAACGCTATATGTTTAGGAACTGGAGATATAATAATAAAAAAACATATTTTATATTCAAGTGGCTTATTGTCCAACAGAGAAAAACCAATGCATTAACTATGAATAACAAAGAATGTTTTTTAAAAAGTGATAGTTTCCATCTTTGGAGTGCTTACTATGCATCAGGCACTGTGCTTTTTATACCAGTACATAAACAGTCTCATTTAATTGTCACCACAAATCTCATGAAGTAGATATTGTAATGCTATGTGTCAGATTAGAAAACAGACTTGGGAAGCTAGCTTGCTCCAAGTCTTCCAGCAAGTTCATGGCAGAAATCAAAGCTCATAACAATAATGAGGGGAGACTCCCCAAAAACCTGGAATTTATTTTTACAAAATTGTGCATTTGTTTTTACATGTTTAAACTTTACCTCCAAAGTACTCTCTGTTTGATACAATACACCTAGCAAGACACTTCTTCCACTGCTCAGATTTTGAACTTGTGTTGTCAACGTTGAAGCTTTTTAGTGCTTCTGCGGTTTTTTGCTTAACCTTTTCCTTTGAGGACTTCCTTCATCTAGGAAAATTTTTTTAAAAAAAGGTCACTTGGGATGAGACTGGGTGAACAGGGAGGGTGGGGTATGGGGGTCATGTTGCTTTTGGTCAAAAACTGCTGAACACTCAGCGTGGTGTGGGCAGGTGCGCTGTAATGGTAGAAGACCCAGTCATCTGTTTGCCATAACTCGGGATGTTTCTTCCTCAAATTGTCACACAACCTTCTCCAAACTTCGAGATAAAAATTTTGGTTGACTGTCTGATCTGGAGGAACAAATTCAGAGTGTATTACAAGGGGCCCACATCCAAAAGATATTTCCGTTTTTTGGGGGGAGTCCCCCTTCATTTATTATTTCAGTGGGACATGTTAACATGTGTGTGGATAAAAGGTTAAGGAAGCATGTGGATAAACAAAGTGATTAATTTTATAACAATACAGAAAAGGAAAAGCCATGGAAAAGCTTCATAAAGAAAAAGACATTTTGGGGGGTCTTGGAGGTTGAAGGGCTATTTATTAGTAGAAAAAGCTAAGGAAGATTTTTACAGGCAGAGGAAATGGAATTAGCAAGGGTACTGAGTGAATGTAGTCATCTGAGAAGTGTGGACAGTCTGAGGTGACTATGTGAGCCTCAAGTGTGAAGGGAAAAGAGATGGGCTTGAATAGGACATGAGGTTGGATCAGACATTCTACTTACACCCCATTAAAGAGTTTAGACTTCATGTGTATATAGATCCTCCAATGATTTTTAAGCAGAGAAATATCTATGTCAGCTGTGCTCTAGAGATATTTGACAACTAAAAGAAGATTGATATAGGAATGGAAAACCAAGTACTGCATGTTCTCATTTATAAGTAAGGTCTGCAAAGATATATGGAATGGTATAATAGTGTAATGGACACTGGAGACTCAGAAGGGGAGGATGGGAAGGGGAGGAGGAATGAAAAATTACCTATTCAGTATCATGTGACAGTTACATGTAGAGCCCTGACTTCTACAGCACTCTACAAAGTAATCATGCAATCAAACACTATTTGTACCCCAAAAGCTAATAAAGAAAATTTTAAAAAGAGAGAGAGACTGGATAGGGAAACATGTTAGAGATGTTGAAAATGCTGGTAGTGTTTGGGTATTTTAATAAACAAAATTTTAAAAAGTATCTTGTAACTTTCAAATAAACATATATTTGGCTAAATTTCAATATGTAGCCAAAAGTTTTATAGATTTTATATTCTAAGTTTATATTTTTGCTTTTAAAGGGTGGATGGATCACTAAACAGAGTGATTAAGATTGTCAAGTTTGAAAAAATTTTCATCGGTTATCTAATTTTACACTTTCAAACAGTCTGAAAAGGTATTAATAACATGTTTTACATTACTTCATAGCTTTGTGGCTAAGATCAAGCATAATAACTCATTTTACAAATGAAAAACTTATGCTAGGAGATTAAATAGAAAATATATGACAAGTCCATCTTTTAGTTTTATAAAGTCCAGAGTAACATAATTAACTTTTAATCTGTTATAAATGTGTGTTACTGACAAAGTTAGCTGCCTTGTAAATAGCTGCAAGAATTCACTGCATATAGAACCTTCCTTTTTTCCAGTTGATTTCACCTTAGGTGTTATCATTAAAAAATAAAATAGTGTTGATTGTATGGTGATCTATGCAGTGACAAATTATTCCTTTTTTCACTTTAGTTTGACTGACTCTCCCTTCTTTTTCTCTCTGTCTCTCCTGTGTTTCTCTATCTCTTGTTTTCTCTTTCTCTTTTTCATGTTTCTGAAAAACAAGAGAAAGCAAAAGGTTTTGGATTTGTTTTTTCTATTAAGGGATTACCATTCAACTGCAAATATGATATGTGGGAGAAAAAGAGGAAAAATTAAGCTAAAGAAAGCAATATTTGATGCTGTTTTTTTCTTGACTTCTCCTGACATTCTCTCTTTTCTGTATCTTTTTCCCTCTTTTTGATTTTCTCACTTCTCAGTTTCAGTGATAAATAATGGGGAGTTTCACCTATGGCACTAGAAAGATGTTATTCAAAGGGAAGAGAAATAAAATATTTAGTGCTTTGACACAGCCTGTGATCTGATTCTTTTTATTGCTATAGTTCACAGGATGTTAAAAGGATTTTATTAATATGGCTGAGGCTAAACACGGACTTGCTGTATAGTGTCTCATATCTGTATGATCTTACTTTGAAAAGTGTTACTATTTAATTAATCATTTAATGCATTAAGTTCTCTTTTTTTTCCAGTTAAAATTTCACTTATTTATTTTGTAACACATGCTGCTGATCATTGGCTTGATAGTGATCAAGTCAATATTTAGGCCTTGTAGATAAGTTCACGGGCAGTTCACACCATTGCCCTTGTCTTCTATTTTCCAATTCCAGATTAATTTTCTAAAGAGAGGCTTGTCAAGTCCCCAAGGAGATTGTTTAAGTGATCAGGTGACCGTCTCTTTTAAAAGAGGTTTATTTATAGACGTCTTTCTATTGTTCAGCTATAAGTGTGTGTGTGTGTGCGTGCATCGTGTACATGTATATAGTAATTTGATAAATGTTCTTGCTTTTGACCAACAAAAATGACATCATTGAATTGAACTGTTTGATGAATATCATATTCTAATAAGCATGGCAATAAAACATTTTTATGATTATGAATTGCAGTTTTATTTTCATTAAAAATACTCTTGTGATCAAGGATAGCAATTATTATTACAAACAATTTTCAAATATAGAATGTGGCATTTGTTATATATATTACTGTGACATAATTTATGAAAAACAATAATTCTTAAGAATATAGTTATGTTATTAATTCACAGTCATTATAAACAATATTTCATGCTTTGATATAAAATTTATAGCAGAAAATCACCCTTAGTTCAAAGTTATTTAATCTACAAAAATCTAAAAGCTAAAGTAAATCAATACTGAGTGAAAAAAAAAATACCCATGATGGTACAAAGTGGTAATCGTACATTTTCCCTGAGAACAGACTGAATCATCAATGAGTGTCAGAACTGCAGGGTATCTTTACATCCATGTTCCCAGCATGTTACAGTACTAGATCCAGAAATCAACCACTAACAAAAAATTACAAGCAGCTTTTTGGTGTTGATGTAATGGTTTTAGTCCCAATCTTCGTATTTGTACTTATTTTTATTGCCCCAAAATATTTATAGACAAATAAATTAAAACTCAGATGTTTGAACTATATGGTTAAAGGAATTGACAAGAACATGGTTAAGGAGGATGGCTTAAAATCATAAAATACGAGATGAGGTATGTGGGGTGATTACAGAACTAAAAAGTGAGTTAATCATTCTGAGAACAATCCATCGCTTTCATTTGCTTAATCTACTGAAAGGTTTAAGTAGATGACTTCTTTAGTTCTCACAGGATCTAGGATTCTATGACTCTGCCATTTAATATACTTGATATTTGTGTGCCTGATTAATTAGAAAGTTTGAGAAGGGAATTGTGATTTGGGGGACTCTACAATAATGCTGTCAGGCACCTATCTAAGAGAAAAACTCATCTCCAAAATATCTAACTTTTAATTGTAGTGTTCTGATCAATAAACAGGTGAGGATGGTAAAATGTCAAAAACCAAAGTAATATGTACCAAGTATTCTCTAATAAATTACTTTTTGGCCTTATATCTAAAATGGTTTCCTAAGGTTATCAGTGCATTCTACGTACCAGTTAGTGTAGGCAAATTAAAATTTTGAATAAAAATAACAACAAAAATGTAGGCTGATGACTGATTAAGCTAAATTGTGTTGTCCTTTTTTAAAAAATGTCATGAGGACCTAGCCTATTACTTGAGGGGACTAAATTGGGGTGTTAGACACTTATTAACTTCAGTCACTTAGAATATAAAAAATTCACTTGAAGTTGGGCTCGGTGTCTCAGCCTGTAATCCCGCGCCTTTGGGAGGCTGAGGTGAGTGGATTGCCTGAGCCCGCGGGTTCGAGACCCGCCTGGGCAATTTGGCGAGACCTCATCTCTACAATAAATTAAAAAATTAGCCGGGTGTGGTAGCGCGCGCCTGTAATTCCAGCTACCTGGAAGGCTGAGGCGGAAGGAT
>CAUYQG010103866.1:0-14576 GCA_963574415.1 Tarsius wallacei
ACACACGGTAAAAAAACCCAACAGCTGGGGAGCCTTTCCTTGTTTTCAAACTCCATTTGCTCAATAGCATATTTAATAAAACACACACCGCTTATTTTGTCTGGCAGTAGTTAACGCAATAGCTTACACACAAAGGAAGGCCCAAACATTTAGCCACAGATGTCATCAAATAAGGGAAGGTTTGTAATAATGGCTTGTAATTTACATCTAGATTGTGAGAGCTGCCTTGTAAAGGAAAACAAAAGGGTTTATTAACTCATTAGCCCTCTTTAATAACTCTATTTTTGAATTGACTGAGCAAACACCCAATTAGAGTGGTAATTTATTAGGGTCATACATTAGCTGGAAAAAAAAAAAGAGAGAGAAGAAAGTTATAGCAGAAGATAGGAATTATCCTGGCTTATCTTGTTTGAGTTAGTATATTATCTTTTAAGCAAGCTGATGACAGTCCATCTCTTTATATATTAAAGATAAATGATTTAGATGTAGACCCTGCCTGGCTACCTTGATCTTTTTTTTTTTTTTTTTAGTTGTAGTCTCACTCTGTTGCCCAGACTGGAGTGCAGTGGCACACTCATGGTCTCCCCCCAGCAATCCTTCCGCTTCAGCCTTCCAAATAGCCAGAACTACAGGTGTGCACTACCATGCCTGGCTAATTTTTTATTTATTGTAGAAACGCGGTCTCACCAAGTTGCCCGGGCTGGTCTGAAACCCATGGGCTCAGGCAATCTACTCGCCTTGGCCTCCCAAAGTGCTGGGATTAAAGGCTGAGCCACTAAGCCCAGCCCGCCTTGATCTTAATTGCAGGAAAAGACAGTGTAGAAACACAGATTTGAAAAGAGCAAAACAACAAAACAAAAAACGTCAACTGTGCCAAGATGCAAACAGAAAGAACAGTCTCAAACGTGGTGCTGGACTGATCTTTCCTTCAGTTGATGGGAAGGGCCCATTATGACATGTCATCTGAGACTTTGTGAGGTTTTGTTGTGGATGCTATCAGAAAGGTCAACTGGTTTGATCAAAATTGTAATTATATCAGCCATTCTCAAGATAAAAAATAATAGCCAAAGTTCGGTAACTGTTTTGTAAGGGATTCTGCAGTTTGCAACCAAATCTCACATTAAAGTTGCTGTCATTTGTTATATGTACATTATCTTAAATTCTACACTTTGGTGCTAAGGATTTTTTTTGATAAGATAATGAAATCTGAGAAATACATTGATTACTCATTGAATAATATATTAATCACAAGCTTCTCAATAACAAAACCTACAGAAGAAATGTTAGAAACACACCATCTGAAAGTGTAACTGATGGGATTCTAAATATTTGTAGGCGCTGTTTGTTTGTTTTTTCAAATATTGCAGTTGAGACTTAGTAGATTTACCAAACTCTTGCAAGACTTGATCATGATATCTTGTTTCTTTTAATTTAAGACTTCAAACTTTTGAGACATTGTGGTGACCGATAATTATTATGGATAATAAAACAGAGATTGTGGCAGTTCACTAAAGCAGATTCCTCTTCCTCCTGGGTGCACACATGGTTCCAAGACACTGTTGCAATTAGAAGTAGTCATGAGACTGGATCCTAGTCTGTGGAATGTGTGTAGAAGTGACATAAACACTTCCAGGCCTGTCCTTGTATGAGCCTCCCATGAGTGAGTCTTCAAGCTCTTTCTTTTGTTTTTTTTTGAGTTGGAGTCTCACTCTGTCACCCGGACTGGAGTGCAGTGGCCGCTCCCGGCCACCGCAGCCTCGACCTGCTGGGCTCCAGTGATCCTTCTGCCTCAGCCTTCCAAGTAGGTGGAACTACAGGCGCACACTACCACGCCCGGCTAATTTTTTAATTTATTGTAGAGATGAGGTCTCGCTTGCCCAGGCGGGTCTCGAATCCGCGGGCTCAGGCAATCCACTCACCTCAGCCTCCCAAGGCGCGGGATTACAGGCTGAGCCACGTATCTTTGTTTTCTTAACCCAATTTTCACCTAACAGTTTTAGCATCCATTGATAACGCATCTTTATTTAACTATGACTGTGGTGGTTATCAGAAGTTAATTTTAAAATTCCTTTTCACTAGTTTAAAATCTATTGTCAGCAAGAATCCTCCCTCCCTTTTTTCCTCTCTCCTTCCTTTCCTTCCTTTCTTTCTCTATGGACTCATGAACTTTTATTTTGTGGTTTATAATCTGTAACTATCATTGTCTATTTTTATGCTAAGAATGTTCCAGGACAAGTTTTGCTTTTAACAATGATGCATTATGGAGTAACTTGAAATATTGGTGGACGAGTACTGTGTGTTAAGTCTTTCCGTGTAGCTGTTGCCGAGCATAGCACATGGAAATGTTAAGCACTCAGTAAACCTTTTGAATGTAGGTCCTACCTCAGATGAATACATCCTTAAAAGTAGCCTGTTAGAGATTGGGTTGGACAATGGGCTAGGCATATTTGAGCTCCAATACCCTTCAAATAGTATAGCCAGCTTGAATGGAAACCATGATCAATGTCTTTCTTTTTTGATTAATATTCTAAGAGGAGTGAGCTTCACTTGATTTTTAAAAATTAAATTGATTCTTTTCTCACTTACTTTTAAGATTCTAAAATCTCCTTATTGGATACATGGCTTTCCCTAGACACGTTCCAATTCTAGCTCAGTGGGAAGTGTTCTGAATTCCCTTGTGACTTAGAAACTTCTTAGTTGTATCCAAATTCTGGAAAGTGATTGTCCTCAGGGATTCAGGAAAGATTTTTTACTTGACGCTAGAAAAACGGATTCAGAGTAAAAGCAGTTCTACGTATTCTCCAAATCTCTATTTTCTAAAATCTATAGAAACTGAGGCAATAATAATTCTAAGTCATATCCGCTTTCCACCATCGACCCTCTTTGACCTCATTTGTTTTCCTGATTTGCCAACAAGGAGAAAATTACCAATCACTCTTTGCATTTTTGCTGTTATGACTACTATTTGTTATTTGCCCTTGAAATCAGCCAACTGTTTAGGGTAGGATGGGTCTGTTTGGGAATTACAGGACTGTGGCTTGACTCTGTCTGTGCCTGGAAGGAAGCAATGAGTAGTTAAGAGGAAATAACTGAGACTGGCTTAGAGGAAGTATAACGAGTGATATTTTCCCTACTCCTAAGTCAAGTCTTTGCTTTTACCGTCAACAACTGCTAACTCAGAGGACGCAACCTCCATAATTCATTTCCTTAAGTAAGCGGCCTCGACAGGCATGCTTCTTACTTGCTGGCAGGCATTGAAGTGTCTAAAAGGACCTTAGTAGGACTTCCGAATGGTCAGTTTTCATACTTCTGTGAGCCTCTGATCTCCCCAGCCTGGGTGGTCCAACTGGGCAGAAGCTGACCTCACTTTTGGCTCCGTAGCATGGCAGAGTTGAACCAGGAGGTTAAAATGCATTATTAAGCCTCTTCAGATTAGCTCATGAATTGTCCTTGATTCTTGGAGTAAAATTGGTTCATTTCATCTCGGTTTGAGAGCTTAATTACCTAAGACAGTAACTACATCTTCTCTTTGACGTAGGCATTCACTTGGTTGGCTAGCTGAGCCCAAGTAGTTCCTGGGAACAACGTGACCAACAGATATGTATAAAGTAATCCTTTTAATTTATTTTTCATAGAGACGGGGGCTTGCTATATGGCAAAACTGGTCTCAAACTCCTGGCCTCAAGCGATCCTCCTGCCTCCACCTCCCAAAGTGCTGGGATTACAGGCATGAGCCATCATACCCAGTCATGCGAAACAATTTAGAAGTCATCTTACAGGGTGTCATGCAGTCATTATTTCTTCCAGGAGGATTAGACATCATAATTTTTTTTTTTAAATGAGGCACAATTTTACTCTATTGCCCAGGCTGGAGTGCAGCGGCACAATTACGGCTCACTGCAGCCTTGAACTCCTGGACTCAAGGCATCTTCCTGCTTCATTCAGCCTCCTGAGTGATGGGTACTACAAGTGCATGCAACCTTGCCTGGCTAATTTTTTTTTTTTTTTGTAGAGATGGGTCTCACTTTGTTGCCCAGGCTGGTCTTGAACTCCTGGCCTCAAGCGGTCCCTCCCCCTCAACCTCCCAAAGTGCTAGGATTATAGGTGCAACTGGCTTAGGCATTCTATTTTAACTGGTGACTACAGCATCTGATTGTAAACATTGTAAATATTCCCTTTGGCATCTCGGTTGCCCACTCTGCTACCTCTTTCCCCCGCTTCTCAGAACTCCTCTTCGGTAAAAACGCTGTCTCTTCTATGTGGCCTGTGACACTTTATATAAATGACTGCACGAGATTGTGATGAACCTTAATACTCTTGGAAGCTGCAACCCAGGTGGGTGATAACCTTTGACAGGCTCTGTCCCCCTCTTTAGCAGTCAGATTCACAAAGAGGCTGCAGGAAGCTGCTTCCAGCAGGCTGAGCCCTGAGGAGGAGACGATAACAGTGGGAGAAGCACCTGGTACCAGCGGCACTTCATCCAGGAAGAAAACAGGATCTGAAGTATAAACAACATCCTTACAACATAAGTGAGTGCATGGTTCGCTCCAGAGTTTGTCGACTGTTTTCTTCCAAGGCTTTCATGAGAATCTTTATTGAAACAGGAAGATGGTCAAGAGATGAAGCAACGTTTCAAGATTTCCGGTGGACATCATCAAAAAGGTTTTTGTTTGTTGTTGTTGATCTTTTATTTTTAAGCACATGAGTGTGACTGACCATGCCGTATCTACAATGCTGAACTTGTTTTTAGCCAAATATAAATTTTAAACACCTCAGGGCTGACACCGTTTTAAGGAAATGATGTAAATGGGAACAAAGTCAAAAGAAGAAAGAGTTTTGTTGATCTCGTCTTTCCAAAAGCATCTCTTTAGAAGCAGATGTTATCTTTATTAGACATCATATTAACAGCAAAAGGCGTCATTTATTAAGTTGCTCACGATTTCAGGCGTTGTGCAAGGTGCTTCAGGGGTATTACTCATTTAATCCACTGAGAAAATTACGTACAGAGAGGGGAGGCAGCTTTCCCAGTTAGTAAGTGATGGACCCAGAACTCAGGTAGTGTGGCTCAGAGCTAGCTCACCCGTCCTCTACACTCTTAGTCTATCTTGCACTCTTCATACTTGTTAATAGGCATTGTATTTTGTTCATACTCTTTCTTTTTTTTGGTCAAAGTTTTCAAACAAAGTTTATTAGAGAAGGAGAAGAGACGAGGTAGAGAGACATGTCAGGGCTGGCATGGGTGAGAGAATCTGCCCATACGCTTTATTACATAAAGTCAGATCAGTATGCTAATTTCGTTTATTCAAATTATCAATGTTTCTTTAGCTGTAGATCCAAAATACCAATGGAAACTTATACTAAAAGCCATTTTCTACTATTTCTGATCATAACATTCAATCAATGTCACTACATAGTTGTCTGAGGGCCAGGCCTAAGACTTATTTGCTATAAGTTATCAAGAAAAATAGTACTTTTACTATAACTTCTCTATAGTCTCCTTGTTTATTGCAAAGGGAAAAAAAGCTAGGTAGAAAACAAGTTGAAAAGGTAAATGTAAAAATTAAATCCATCATCATTGCCTCTGAACAGGCATAACCATCACGAATTTTATAAGAACCAACAAGGTGGGATCTAGGCCGGTTCCTGTTATTCAGAACAAACCCTCATTATGACTTCAGCTGTTTCTTTAGTTGTAGTGTTACAGACATTTCTGGGAAGACATAAAATCTCTAGAGATCAAGGTTTTCAGAAATAAATGTATTTGGCTGTCTTGAATATGCACCTGCCCACCTAAGCTAATTAGAAAAGTTTCTATTTCAAAAGATACAATGCTTCATGAAAAAAGAAAAGGATACTGTAGCTCAACATTTTTAGGCTGATGGCAAATTCTGTCTTGTCATAGTCATCTTTATGCTATTAATTTATTCATTCATGTAGCAAATATTTATTGAGCACATGCTATGTATCAGGCATTATTCCAGGGCTGAAGCAGCAGTGAACAAACATGAAAAATGCTGTCCTCCAAGATTTTATACTCCAGCTTGTTAAGTGGTCTATGTGTCATTAATACTTGCTAACTATAGATTGAAACAGCATGTGGTGTATCATCATAATAACAAAAATAGAATTCCTTTGTTAATCCTTAACAGGCATGACCTTTGTTAAACTTTAACAGGCATGATCAGTGTGCCAGACACTTTACATGCATTAACTCTTTAATCTTTGCAAAGAAGCTCGTGTAGATTTTAATCTATAAAAATGAAAAATTTTGTGATTTATCCAGATGCAGTTATTATCCCCATATGGAAGATGAAGAAAAAGAGAAATTCCCCTAAATAAAAAGATTTCCTTCACATTATGCAGATAAATGTTTTGTAGCTGGGATTGAAACCCAGGGCTGCCTGACTCCAAATTCACACTCTCAGTCGTCATGCTGTATGGGATCAGAAAGGCAGAACTCAAAACTGAGCTGAATAGATGACTGGTTTAAAAGAAAATGGACAACTATTAATATACGCACTTAGTACAATGCGGCCATCTCCAGTTGGCTTAATTTTATTTTCATCATCATCTTTAGGTGACCATGGTATTTAGCATTTAGCACTTGTAACAATTTCAGGGTGCCAAGATAAAGCCTGGAGAAAGAGTTGCCTTTCATGGTTAACCCAGTGACCCGTTTATCCTTCTCCTTATGGTCAGGAGTTATTTTAAGGCCCTGGCTTCCAGTGAATGTTGTAGGGACTGACATAGCTTGCTGGTCACATTTTGCAAAGTTTTACCAATCTGCCAACTCTGACCCTCCCCAAGGCACATCAGTAGGTTACATCTATCTATGAAAGGTTCCCTGTGACTCTTCAAGTATGACTGTTAAAGAGCCTAAGTTTCCTGCAGGAAATCTGTGACTGAATCCAGGACCTAGAGCGGAAACGTTAAGTGTGTCGTGCGGGAAAAGGAAAGCAAAGTGCTAAAGTTGTTACTCTGAACAGAGGATATTGGAGCATCCTGCAAAAAACTTCCTGTTTAGCCAGCAGACTAGAAAACAAGATGAAAAACATTCAACTTCAATGACTATTGTGTAAATATATTTTTATACTTTCATTATCTTGGGCTGGGCTTACTCACAAGAACGTGTGGTTTCCCAAGGTGGAGATGTAGGGATTGAGTCACACCCAGCCTCCCATCTTCCTTGTTTTGACGGCCACACTGAACCCTTGTGTCATTTGTGTAGGCAATCCCTAGGCCCATACTGCATCCTATGCAGGAATTTTCTTCCCAAAATACACTTCCTTCGACTCATGAAGTGGATTCAGACACTGCCTCCTCTGGGGTCAGGCCACGGGAACCAATGGTGAAGTAAAAAGCAAGAAACACTGATGGGTTAAGTGAGGTTAAGCTGCTACCTATGTCCTTCATTCCCAAACACTTTTCAATGGCAGAATAAAATCAAACTCAGGAAGAAAAACTGGAATTTTTAAATAAATTCCTCTATTAAAAATTTGAGCATTTCAGAGAATTCCAAATATTCGTCCAAGCACATCCCAAATGGTGTCATGTTACGGGAGATGTTATGTGTGATATTGCCATAGAAAGTTACACAGAGTAAAGATCTTCTTGGTTGTTTTTAAACTTACCTGACTAGACTGCTTTTGTGTGAAATAAAGTAGAAATGGTTTGAATGGGAAAGAATGGGAAGCTCATCCCTTTTTGTTTATGTTAGCTGCTGCAATTTCCCAGACGCTCCAGTGCATCTGTACAGCAGTTGTGCATAGGCAGGCTGTTTAGTCACTGTCCTTCTAAGATCTTCTTCTCCTTACTCTCCACCTTCCAGATTAGGATGGTTTTGTACTTACTTTTCTTGTGCCATTCCTTCTGAAATGTTCTGATTAAAAAACCCTGGCAACAAATAGGTATTTAAGGGTAGAGCAGCACCTGCCATATAAATCAGTAAACATAATAAGTGGTTTGTCTGACGTCCTGTTCTTTGTTCTCTCAAGCATCATGGATTGGAATAGAAGACAGCTTGGAGATAGCACTCTGATAGTACTCCTTCTGTAAGATAATATTTAGTTATTTCCAAAGACTCTGATTCTCGTCTACATATAGTTTTATATATTCTTTTAGTTCTAAAGAATGCTGTGATAATGCACAATAATAATAGTAATAACAACAATATTATATACCCATTGTTGAATTCTGCGCAGTATCAAGTACTTGGAATAAACGTGCTATTATCCTGGTTAAGTTTAATGTCGGCTACATGTGGCTAACCAGTCCATTAGTCTGGTCGTTAATTCTGATGACTTCCTTATTACAACGATTTCCTACTATGCTACTTTCAATGGTTATACCTTGGGCTATGTCAGCAATTCAAGTTGTTCTCCTTTAGAGAAACAGAGTTCCTTCTCTCTAACTGTGGTCACTTGGCTTCTGGTTGACTCTTACAGGAGTTCCTATTATACCTGTTTTTGGCTTTATTCTGATCTCTGGTCCTCTGAGCGCCTCTAGTCTCTATCAGCTCCCTGTGGTCTTTCTCGTTCTTCCTTCCTTGCTTAAATTCCATACTTCATTTCTTTACTGACTTCTTTTACCAATATCCTAGGTACCTTTACTCTGGTTGTCATTGTATTGTTGTCTGACCTCATGTTCACAAGACTAAGTTGTTAGTCCACACACGTTCCTCTTTTCTTTAATTATATTCATACACATAATTATCTCTCCCATCTTCCTCCATCCCTGATCCACTAGTTTTTCTCGGCATAGGCATCTATGCTGATTATCCTGTGGTGTGTCTTCCCAATTACTCTTGAAGTATGCAAGAGCCTCCAATGTCTATCTTAGCTCATCTCTTCCTACTCTCCCTCCTGCTCTTTGCTTTCTTGCTGTAGCATGAATGCGTCATTTATCTTCTAAACGAGGGCACTTTTGAGGTGAAGAGGGTCACTGCGCTACATAGCTGATGGAAACAGAGACTAGCTAGGTAACCTCAGAAATCTGCTCACCCTTGCTACGTGTTTCCTGCTTAGTGGCTAACTTTCCTGCTTAGTGGCAGCTAGTGGGCTAACTGCCCAACCGTAAGCTCCAGGAGGTAAGGACTTATCTGCCTTGATTACTGCAGCGTCCTCTGGGTCTAACAAATGCCTGTCACAGATTTAGGATTTAATTCAAACTTGTCGAATGAGGCAAGTTCGACGTTGTTGTCACAGCACCTCTAACTACGTGGACATTGCTAGTCTCGATTTTTTAGATAAACTGAGGCACATAAAGGTTGTGCAAAATCACTACCTAGCTAGTGAATGGTAGGGATGATATTAAAAATGAAGTAAGAATTCAGACTCCATGCTCTTAACTATTGTACATCTTATCCCCTTTAAGTGAATTCTTTGTTAGTGGTCTCTTACAAAATATATCTAAGGCACTCTTACTGACTATTCTTTGGACTATAAATCTCAATAGCTTTGCTAAAAAATAATTAACTTAAAAATATATTGTAAAACCTAAAAATATTTAGCTTATTTGATTCCATAACTCTGCTTCCAGAGTTCTATCTTATAGGAATAAATAAAAGATGAGGAAAAGATTGTATGTACTAAGATATATGTAGCAAAATAACTTATACAGGTAGAAATATAAATAGCCTGAGAGTTTAATAGAAATAGAATAGTTAATTAAAACATGATGTGTCGTTGGCCGGACCCGGTGGCTCAGCCTGTAATCTCAGCACTTTAGGAGGGCGAGGTGAGTGGATTGCCTGAGCCCGTGGGTTCGAGATCAGCCCAGGCAACTTGGCGAGACCTTATCTATACAATAATAAAAAATTATCTGGATGAGGTAACGTGTGCCTGTAGTTCTGGCTACTTGGAAGGTTAAGGCGGAAGAATCGCTGGAGCCCAGCAGGTCAACGCTGGGTGGCCTTGAGCGTGCCACTGCATTCCAACCTGGGCGACAGACTTGAGACTCCTACTCAAAATAATAATAATAATAATAATAATAATAATAATAATAATAAAATAAAAAATAAATAAAACATGACTTGTCCATAGTTGAACTTTAGGTGATCATTACAATGTATTAAATAAAGCATATAATTCTAAATATGCTTGAAGTGTTGATGCATGTGTACAATTATAGCTACATCCATATTTTTATCCATACTTACAAACATACACACATGCATTCAGGACTGGCCGAATGCAAGGCTCCATGCAAAATGAAAATATGAGATCCCTTATTCAAAAAGTATTAGGAATTTTAAGATGATGATAGGAGAGCATGAAGCCAAGAACAGGATTTTTCCAAGTCTGGGCCCTGCTTGACCACACAGGTTGTACACTCATGAGGCCGGTCCTACATAACTATTTCAGTAACAAAATAACAGCAAGAAAGTATGTTCAGCTATTTCTAGTAGTCACTGTTTGTGATAGCGTTAAAGATGATTATTACTTTCTTCCTGCTACTTCTATATATCTAAAATGTTCTCAATGGCATATGTTGCTTTAACAGAAACAAGAGTTATTTTTAAAAGCACAATTAAAAAAATCAATCTTACAAAGCTACAGTTTCTACCCCGAAACTTAATAAGATTTTCTTTATTTTTTTTAACTTTAAATTTTTTATTTTAAAATTGTGGGGTAAATTCAGGGTTAGGTATACAGATATTCATTGTGCAGGTACCCTTGTCGATGAGGTGTGCCCCCCTTCCCCAGGCAGATTCCCACTACTGCCAATCCCACCTCCCCGCCCGCCCCCACACCCCTGAAGTTTCCCCCCGCTGTCATTCCTTTTCTTATGGTATTACGATAGTTGTTCAAGATCCATGTATGAGTGAGAACATGTGACACTCAGTTCTTTGTTTCTGTGAAAGATCACTCAGTATTATAGACTCTGAGTCCTTCCAGGTTGCTGCAAAGTTCATGATTTTGTTCTTCTTTATGGCTGCGTAATATCCCACTGTGTAAATGTACCACATTTTTTTTATTCAGTCCTCTTGTTGGGCAGCACGGTTGGTTCCATGTTCTTGCTATTGTGAACAACGCTGCAACAATAGTATCTTTTTTTATAGAATGATTTGAGTTTTTTCAGGTATAGTCCCAGTAGGGGGATTGTGAGGTCATATGGAAGATCTATTTTTAGAACTTTTAGGAATCACCACACTGTTTTTCACAGAGGCTGCACTAGTTTGCACTGCCACCAACAGTGCAGAAGTGTTCCCTTTTTACCACATCCTCTCCAGCATCTGTTATTTTTTGAGCTACCGATGATGGCCATTCTGACTAGAGTTATGTGGTATCTCAGTGTAGTTTTAATTTGCATTTCCTTGATGACTAATGAGGCTGAACATTATTTTCATGTATCTGTTGGCTGCTTGTATGTCTTCTTCTGAGAAGTGTCTGTTCATATCTTTTGCCCACTTTGTAATGGGGCTGCTTGTTTTTTTTTTTTTTTTCCAGCACATTTGAGTTCCTTGTAGATCCTAGATGTTAGGCCTTTGTCAGACATAGAGTTGACAAATATTTTTTCCCAGTCTGTGGGCTGTCTCCATGCTCTCTTGATGGTTTCTTTGGCTTTGCAGAAGCTTGCCAGTTTGATGAGGTCCCACTTGCCTATCTTATCGCCTGTGGTATGGGCACTTGGGGTTTTGATCAGGAATTGGTTGCCAGTTCCAATTTCCATAAGGGTGTCTCCTGCGTTTTCTAAGCTCCTTACAGTTTGAGGTTTTTCGTTTAGGTCTCTGATTCATTTAGAGCTGATTTTTGTGTATGGGGATAGATAGGGGTCTTGTTTCAATCTTCTGCATGTGGTCAGTCAGATTCCCCAGCACCATCTACTGAATAGGTTCTCCTCTCCCCAGTGGTTGGTGGTGGAGGCTTTGTCAAAGATGAGTTGGCTGAGAAATTGAGGTTTTGCTACTGGAATCTCAATTCTATTTCATTGGTCTATGTGCCTATTCTTGTACCGATACCAGGCTGTTTTGATTATTGTAGCTTTATAATAAAGTTTAAAGGAGTGTGATATCTCCTGCTTTTTTTTTTTGCTGAGGATTGTTTTGGCTATTTGTGGTCATTTATGTTTCCATATGAATTCCTGTATTGTTGATTCTAGGTCTGAGAAGAATGTTGCTGGTAATTTGATGGATATTGTGTTAAATCTGTAGATTGCCTTAGGTAGAATGGACATCTTAACAATGTTGATTCTTCCAATCCATGAGCATGGAATATTTTTCCACTTGTTTATGTCATCTTTGATTTCTTTGAGCAGTGTTTTGTAGTTTTCATTGTAAAGGTCTTTCACATTTCTGGTTAGGAAGATGCCAAGGTATTTCATTTTGTGTGTGTGTGTGTGGCTATTGTGAATGGAATTGTGTTTTTTATTTGGATTTCTACTTGTTTATTATTGGTGAATAGAAATATGATTGTCTTTTGCACATTTATTTTATACCCTGAAACTTTGCCAAAGTTCTTTATCAGTGCAAGGAGGTTTCTGACTGATTCTCTTGGGTTTTCGAGGTATAGAATCATGTATGCAAAGAGGGATAACTTTTTTTCCTCTTTTCTTATTTGGATATCCCTGATTGCCTTCTCTTCACTGATTGCTCTAGCTAGAACTTCTAAAACTATGTTGAACAGAAGGGCATCCTTGTCTTGTTCCAGTTTTCAGGGGAAATGGTTCCAACTTCTGTCTGTTTAGCAGTATGCTGACTGTGGGTTTCTTGTAGATGGCTCTTAACATTTTGAGGTATGTTCCATCTATGCCTAGATGTTCAGGGATTTTTATAAAGAAGGGTTCTCTATTTTATCAAAAACTTTTTCAGTATATAATGGTATAATCATGTGGTTTTTGTTTTTACATCTGCCGATGTATTTAATTACATTTATGGTCTTACGAATGTTGAACCAGCCTTGTATCCCGGAATGAAGCCTAATTGGTAGTGGTGGATGATTTTTGATAGGTGTTGTTGAATATGGTTTGCTAGGATCTTGTTGAGAATTTTTTCATCTATGTTCATCAAGGATATTGACCTGTAGTTCTCTTTCTTTGTTGGCTCTTTACCTGGCTTGGGTATCAATGTGATGTTAGCTTCATCAAATGATTTGGGGAGAGTTCCATCTTTCCCAATCGCTTGGAATCCTTTCAGTCGGATTGGTATCAGTTCCTCCTTGTATGTTTTGTAGAATTCTGCCAGAAAGCCATCTGTTTCAGGGCTTTTTTTTGTAGTTTTCTTATGACATAGTCAATTTCCTGGATTGTTATTAGTCTACTTAGGGTCTTGATTTCTTCTTGTTTCAACCTGGTGAGGTTGTGTGATGTCAGAAAGTCCTCCATTTCCTTTAGGTTTTCAAGTTTGTTTCCATACAAGTGTACATAGTAGTCTCTGATAATCTTCTGTATTTCTTCAGGGTCAGTTGTGACTTTATCTTTTGTGTTTCTGGTTGAGTTTATTTGGGCTTTTTCTCTCTTTTTCTTGGTCAGAATAGATAGGGCACCATCAATCTTATTTATCCTTTAAAAACCAGCTTTTTGTTTCATTGATTGTTTTGTATTATCTTTTTGTCTATGTCCTGGATTTGGGCTTTTATTTTGGTGATTTGGATTCTTCTGCTGAAGTTGGGGTTTTAGTGTTCTTGCTTTTCTAGCTTCCTTAGGTGACTTGTAAGGCTGTTCACTTGTGATCTTTCCATTTTCTTCATATGTGTTTGTAGAGATATGAATTCCTCTCTTACTACTGCTTTTATGGTATCCCAGAGGTTTTGGTAAGATATTTCTTCATTTTCACTTATTTCCAGGTATCTCTTAATCTCTGTTGTGATTTCCATGTTGACCCAGGAGTTGCTTAGCATCGTGCTGTTAAGTGTCCATGTCTTTGTGGGTTTGGGGGGAACTTTGTTCATGTTGATATTTATTTTTATTCCACTGTGGTCTGAGAAGGTGCATGGCAAAATTTCAATCTTATGAAACTTGTTTATGCTTGATTTATGGCCAAGGATGGAGTCGATCTTAGAGTATGTTACATGTGGTGATAGGTAGAAGGTATATTCTGTGGTTGTTGGGTGGAGTATTCTATAGGTATCAATTAAGTCCATTTGGTTAAGAGTCACATTGAGGCTCCAGATCCCCTTGCTGATTTTTTGTCTTGATGGTCTGTCTAGGATTGTGAGTGAGGTATTAAAGTCCCCAGCTATGATAGTGTTAGAGTCAATATCTTTTTTAAGTTTGCCTAGAAGTTGCTTTATGAAAGTTGGTGCTCCTATATTGGGTGCATATATGTTTAGGATTGATATTTCTTGTTGATGGATTGAACATTTTATCATTATATAGCTACTGTCTGTATCTTTTAATTTTTTTTAATTTTTAATTTTAAAATTGTGGGGTACAATTCAGGGTTAGGTACACAAATAATCATTGTGCAGTTACCCTTGTTGATGAGTTGTGCCCCCCCTCCCCAGGCAGTTTCCCACTACTGCCAATCCCACCTCCCCACTCCCCTTTCTACAATTTCCTGCTACTGTCAATCCTTTGCTTATAGTATTATGATAGTTGTTCAAGCCTCACTTATGAGTGAGAACATGTGATACTCAGTT
>CAUYQG010103868.1:0-18400 GCA_963574415.1 Tarsius wallacei
ACAGAGTACATACAATGTTTCAGTTTTGTAAGATGAAAGGAGTAATGAAGACTGGTTGCATAACAATGTGAATATACTTACCACTATTGAATTGTACACTTAACAGTTAAGATTGTAAATTATATGTATATCTTACTACAATTTAAAAAAAACAGAGTAGGCTCAATGGCTTTCACCTATAATCTCAGCACTTTGGGAGGCCAAGGTGGGAGCATCGCTTGAGCCAAGGAATTTGAGACCAGCCTGGGCAGCATTGCAAGACCTCGTCTCTACAAAAAAATCAAAAACTTAGCTGGGCATGGTGGTGCATGCCTGTAGTCCCAGCTACTTTGGGAGGCTGAGGCAGAAGGATCACCTGAGTCCAGGAGGTCAAGGCTGCTGTGAGTCATGATCATCCCACTGCACTCCAGCCTGGGTGACAGAGTAGACTCTGACTAAAAAAAACCCAGAAACAATAAATAGGGAAGCCAAGTATGCTGGTAGATCAAAAATGCTTTCGTGGGGACAAGAATGGAAAGCAAAGCCCAAAACAGTCAGGAAAAGTGCAGGCATTGGATGGGAGCAGGGGCTGCAGAGAGGAGATAGCACCTAAAACTGTTTTCAAAACAGGGTTTCATGTTCAAATTTTGCTCTTATTGGGAGCCGACCATGCAAAACCATCTGGTTGCCCTGGTTTAGAGGCACCAGTCACTGTGGACGTATTAGTAGTGAATGTCTCCAGTCTGCATTAGAGGAAGCAGGCATATACCTCAGAGATAGGTGGTTGGAGCCTTTAGTTCCAACTTCAAAACAGAGCAAAACTTTTCAAACTGTGCTTAACATTTTGTTCCTTTGGTTTCCTTCTTTTCTTTCTCTCTCTCTCTCTCTCTCTCTCTCTCTCTCTCTCTCTCTCTCTCCCTCTCTGAGTGGTGGTTGCTCTATCTAGTGTGTGAGAAAATAAAATTTTTTTAAAATGTTGCTTTGAACCTCACCAAATTGAGCCAGAGTCTTAGAAAAGCATTCCTTCCTTGTCTAAAGGCCTCCAGGAAGCAGAAAGAAAAGGATGAAAATAAGGTGGCAAAAAATAATTTTAAAAAATGAGTGTTATATTGTGCCATAAAATTTTACAACTTGTTTAGAAATTCTTCATGATGTTTGCAATTTTGCCACTCAAAAATAACCTGGCCACTCCAAATGTAGACCCATAAAGATTTTCAGGCTGTAACCTATTATACCACTCTCTTCAGAGTTCCAGAAATGCACACCCTGGACTTCAAGCTCAACAGCAGCAAAACTGAAGACAGGCCAAACAGACTTTTCCTCCCGAGTTCTCTTTCTCAGTAATGGCACCAGCATCCTCACAGCCACTCTTGGACAGTTAGTGCCAAAGAAATTCTCCTCGATCCACACCTATCTGGTTGCCAAAGCCCTTCAACTGTGTCTTAGGAATACTTGCCAATCTGTCTCCACCTCTCTGCCGCCTCTGCCTCTGTTCTCATTCAACTCTTAACATCAATCTTTTGCTTGATATGTTGCTAGACCTTCCTAAATGGTCCCAGCTTTTGCTCTCCCACTTTTTTTTTCCAGCTTTCCACTCCAGCTTTAAAATAGCAGCCACTGGGATTGCATGCTTACACTCCCTCCTTAAGTGCCTTCAGCAGTTCCCCAGTGTTTACTAAACTCTCAGTCTCAATTTTGGGTTCCCACACAACCTTTCCCAAACGTCCATCCTACCCCCATCTTTCCCTACATCCCTTTAGGTATCTTTGCTATGCCACACCCTACTACTCACCATTCTGAAAACATGCTAGGAAATTTTACACATCTGTGCTTTGATTACACTGTTCCCTCAGTCCAGATGTTCTTATCATCTTCTTGATCTTCTTTCACCTCTTGAAGTTCAAACCATCTTTTTTTTTTTTTTTTTGAGTCAGAGTCTTACTCTGTCACCCAGGCTGGAGGGCAGTGGCATGATCACAGCTTTCCACAGTCTAGACCTCGTGGGCTCAAACGATCCTTCTGCCTCAGCCTCCTAAATAACTGAGACTATGAGCCACCAATCATTTTTTATTTTTTTTAGAGACAAGATCTTGCTATGTTGCTAGGCTGGTCTTGAACTCCTGGATTCAAGCAATTCTCCCTCCTCAGCCTCCCAAAGTGCTGGGATTACAGGTGTGAGCCAGTGCACCTAGCCTATCCATGTCTGATAGTGTATCCTAAACATCTCCTCCATGAAACTTACAAGACTTCTCATTGGAATAAATTGTTTCTTGTTCACACTCATAGTAAATGCCTAAGACTATGTGTTGGATACCAAGCCACAAGTCCTGTTTACAGAAAGCTTACAGCAAACCATAAAAATAAAAAAAAACTATAGTCTTTATATTCTTCTTGCCTATATTTGTTTACATTTTTATCTCCCCAGAAAGACGATGAATTTTTTGATGATGGAAAACATGTCCCATTGACCTCTTTAACCATCATTGGCATAATAATAGTGTTTTGAATTTAGTAGGCACCCAATAGCAATCAACTGATTGAATGACAATTCATCTTTACATGCCAATTTGTCGTACCATTACAATCTCACCTTTAAAAGCAACAAAACTTCAGATATGTTCACCTTTGTGATGCATTCTCAACCAGGAATTCAAGTTATTCATTTTCTCATTTTCAAAAGCCATGAGCTATTAACAGTGTAGTTTATGGTAAACAGTAACTTTTCTTTTTTCCAGCAATATCTTGTCAGAAATGAAGAAAAAAACTTATATTAGCTACAAAATAGTATAATATTTGAAAATAAATTTTCCAAGAGTTGCACAGCACCAATATGAAAATATTACTACAACATTTTATTGAAGGACATACAACTAGTTGTAAAGAAATAGAAACATATATCATGTCTCTGGAAAGAAATAATTAAAATAGTAAAAATGTAACTTTTCCAAAATAATACATACATTTAATGCTGCTCCAGTTGGCAAATAAAAATAAAAAATAAAAACCAGTGGATTTGCCAAGTTTTATGGTGAAATCAAGTCATATATGCATCTCAAAAATGTTACATGCCTTCCTAAGAGTAATACTTATTTTTAACACCAGCGTTAGTAGGCTTATTTGCCAGAACATTATATGCAGTCATAGGGCATGAACATTTCAGACATTTCCAAAAATATTTTCAAGAAAAAATTACATTTTCCCCTGCTGCTCTCTGGAGATACTAGATTTGCAGAAATTAGTAGCAAAATATGCTGCTAATATAGTCCAAATTCTTTTTTATTTTTAAGCGGGTAACTCTATCGCTTTGAAGGACAGTGATGGAAAGAATTTCACAAGACCCCTCAGAGAATCCTCTATCATTTATGCACATTTATTTTTCCTTTTTTTCCCCCAGGATATCATTTTATTTATTTTTATTTTATTTTGGAATTATGGGGTACATGTGAGGATTTGCTACATATATGTATTGCATGAAGGCAAGGTTTGGGCTTCTAGCAAGTCCTCTCCCACTCGCCCAGTAGTGGGCATGGTACTCAGTGAGTGGTTTTGTATCCCTTATTTCCTCTTCTCCCCTCCTTTAGCAGTGCCCAGTGTCTGTTATTCCCCATTCTGTGACTGTGTGCCCAGTGTTTAGTGTCCACTATGAGTGAGGGCCTGCACTATTCAGTTTTTTGTTTCTGTGAGAATTCACCTAGAATGATGGTCTCCAGATACTGAACATTCTTGTTACCAATATTCAAAAGACAGTAGGAGAAATGACGCAGGCACATCTTTGGTGGTATGACAGATTATTGTTCAAAAATAATTACACTCACTATCTCAGACTTGGCCAGGTGAATTGTTTTGGCCAAGAGAATATTAGCAGGTGTGACAGGACCAAAAGTGTGACAATAACTTGCACCACTGGCCTTGGTCCTTTCACTTCTGCCATTTCAATGAGAAGAACATCCGAGGATGAGCCGATGGTCCCTGGAGGAAGAGGGACACACAACAAGCTGCTCCAGGCAGATGGCCCCACCTGGACCCAACCTAAAAAAACACAGACACGTATGCTAAACAAATGCATACTGTGGTATGCCTCTGAGATTTTGGGGCTGTTTGCAATGCAGATATAATACAATAAATGACTAACTCCCTTCCTTGCATCACTCTAATCTGGCAAGCAACTACCTTCATCTTCATTCTGAGACTCAGTCCCAGACATACTATCTTGTGCTAGACATCTTTTATTTGCCCCTTCAGATCCACGCTCCATCTTTCTCCATCCTGCAATCTGCCCTAGGACACTGATCTGTATGAATAGTATCAACCAGCTGTCTTTCCTCAGATTTCCAGCCAATGAGAAGCCATTAAAAAAAAAAGAGAGAGAGAGATTGCTAGGAGGAAGGAAAGTAAGGTCACAGCATATATTTCTCTGACTTCCTGCTGTAATGTCACATGAGACTTGCTGCATGTCTTGACCAAGGGTCATTTCTCTCAGGGAGACCTCTTCTATGTGATTCCTTCTGGGTTCTAGGAATAGTTCCCTCTCTTGTCTATTTGGGCCTAGGGTAATAAAGGTTTCTTTGCCACAAATCCCAGATTACTGCACCATCTCCTGTAGTCCCCTGTTCCTCAGAACACTCATGTTTGCAGATATTCCCTTGCAAACAGAACTTCCTGGAAATGTCCTAGTGTGAGTGGCTCAACTCTTTCCTGTTGGGATCCTGACTGATATGTGTTTCCTCTGGGTCTCTCACACCCTCTGCCTAGCATCACTCTGAAGATGACAGCTTACCTATTGAATCCTTCACCAGCTGTCTCTCATTTAGAATTCTACTTTTATCAAGCCACACTGATTTACCTCTTATGTTGGGCATGATCAATGAGTCAGCCATTGAACCCACTGTAATTGAGTGTGTACTAAGTGTTACTAGGCACTAGAGTTACAGAAGTCCCTGCCTTTAAGGACTTCATCGTCTAGTGGAAGAGACAGACAAATTAAAATTCAGTGTGAGCCAGGCGCAGTTGCTCATGCCTGTAATCCCAGCACTTTGGGAGGCAGAGGCAAGAGGATTGCCTGAGTCCAGGGGTTCAAGACCTGGGCAACTTGGTGAGACCTTGTCTATACAAGCCTGGGCAACTTGGTGAGACCTTGTCTCTACAATAAATCAAAAACATTAGCTGGGAGTGGTGGTGCACACCTGTAGTTCCAGCTACTTGGAGGGCTGAGGTGGAAGGATCACCAGGACCCAGTAGGTCAAGGCTGTGGTGGCTGTGAGTGTGCCACTTCACTCCATACTGGGCAACAGAATGAGACTTCCACTCAAAAAAAAAAATTCAATGTGGCAAGAACAATGATAGAATTATGAATAAAATGCTATGGAAGCCACAGAAGAAGTATCTAATGCAAGGCATGCAGAAAAAGTAGGATCTGTGGCAGTAATGATGAAAGAGAGAATAAAGAATGTATGGAACTGCAGAGTCAACTAACAGAGAGATGCAGGGCTGTGTGTTTCCAGCTGTGTAACTTTGACCAGATACAACCTTTATTTGTTTGTTTTACACATCAGTTTTCTATAAACAAATCATTTCTTTTTTATTGACACATAATATTTGTACACATTTCTGTGGTACATATGGCATGTTGATTAAATCAGGGTATGTAGGACTCTCATCATCTCAAACATATCATTTCTTTGTGCTGGGAACATTTCAAATCTTCCAGTTATTTTGAAACACACAACATATTATTGTTAACTACAGTCACCCTACTGTGCTATTAAACACTAAACTTATTTCTTCTAACTGTATGTTTGTACCCGTTAACCAACCTCTCTTCATCCCTACCCCCCACACTCTTCCCAGCCTCTGATAGTTATCATTTTACTCTCTACCTCCATGAAATCAACTTTTTTAGCTTCCACATTTGTCTTTCTGTCTTCACTCAACATAATGACCTCTAGTTCCATCCATGTTGTTGTAAAAAGGACAGGACTTTATTCTTTCTTATGGCTTAATAGTATTTCATTGTGTGGAAATTGGAACTGGCAACCAATTCTTGATCAAAACTCCAAGTGCCCACGCCATAAGAGGTAAGATAGATAAGTGGGACCTCATCAAACTGATAAGCTTCTGCAAGGCCAAAGAAACCATCAAGAGTGCAGAGAGACAGACCACAAATTGGGAAAAAATATTTGCCAACTGTATATCTGACAAAGGCCTAACATCTCGGATCTACAAGGAACTCAACCGTGCCGAAAAGAAAAAAAAAAATCACAAAGTGGGCAAAAGATATAATTAGGCACTTCTCAAAAGTAGACATATGAGCAGTCAACAGATACATGAAAAAATGCTCAGCCTCACTAGTCATCAAAGAAATGCAAATTAAAACCACACTGAGATAACCACTTAACTCCAGTCAAGATGGCCATCATCAATAACTCAAAAAAACAACAGATGCTGGAGATGATCGGGGAAAAGGGAACACTTCTACACTGTTGGTAGGAGTGGCAACTAGTACAACCTCTGTGGAAAACAGTTTGGCAATTACTGAAAGGTCTAAAAATTGGCCTTCCATATGATCCGGCAATCCCCCTACTGGGAATACACCCAGAGGAACTCAAATCACTCTATGAACAAGATACCTGTACACACATGTTTATTGCAGCATTGTTCACATTGTTCCATGTTCAAAAACATGGAACCAACCATGCTGCCCATTGAAAGAGGACTGAATAAAAAAAAAATGTGGTACATATATACAATGAAATATTACACAGCCATAAAGAACAAAATTATGAACTTCACAGCAACTTGGATGGACCCGTAGTCTATAATACTGAGTGATCTATCACAGAAACAAAGAACTGAGTAGCACATGTTCCCACTCATAAGTGGACCTTGAACAATGATCATAATACAAAAGAAAAGAATTGTCCATAGTGGAAAATTGCCATGGCGGGGGAGTTGGCAGCAGTGAGATTCAACCAGGGGGATGGGGGCACACCTCATCAACAAGGGTACCTGCATAATGAACATTTGTATACTTAACCCTGAATTGTACCCCACATTTTTAAAATTAAAAAAAAAATTTAATAGGATTTCATTGTGTATAAGTTTATGTATCACATTTTCTTTATCCATTCATCCACTGATAGACACATAGGTTGATTTCATATCATAGTTGTTGTGATAGTGCTACAATAAACATGGGGGATACAGGTATCCTTTTGACATATCCATTTCCTTTCCTTTGAATAAATACCCAAGAGTGGGATTGCTGGATTGTAGGGTAGTTCTATTATTATTAGTTTTTTGAGAAACCTTCATACTGTTTTCCACAATGGCTGTACAAACTTTCATTCCCACCAACAGTGTATATGATCTCCCTTTTCTCCTTATCCTTGACAGGATTTATTTATTTATTTATAATATCCATTCTTACTACAGTAAGATAATATCTCATTGAGGTTTTAATTTATATTATGTTTCCTTGATGATTTAGTAATGTCAGCATTTTTTCATATACCTGTTGACCACTTGACTATCTTCTCTCAAGAAATGTCTTTTCAGATCCTTTGCACTTTTTAATGGAATTATACATTTATTTTGTGCTGTTAGTTGAGTTTCTTGCACATTCTAGATATTAGTCCCTCGTCAAATGAATAACTTGCAAATATTTTGTCCCACTCAACAGATTGTCTCTTCACTGTGTTGATTGTTCCTTTGCTAGTTTAACGTTGTCTAATTTTTCTACTTTTGGTTTTTGTTGCCTGTGCTTTTGAGGTCTTTGATTTGAAATCTTTTCCTAGGCCAATGTACTGGAGCATACTCTGTATGCTTTCTTCTAGTAGTTTTATACTTTCAGGTCTTACATTTAAGTCTTTAATCTAAATAAATCATCTTTTGAACAAAAATTCAGGCTTTGAACTTTGAAAGCCTCTAAGAGAACAAGTGAAAACAAGTTGGGAAACTGGAACTACTAAAATCTACGAACAAGAAGTAATAAAATCAGATGAACTACACAATGGAACAGGAAATGGTGAATACTTGTGTTTCTTGGAACTAATAACATTAACAAAACTAGCTGTGAAACTGAAGAGTAGCTTTCAGCAACCACATATACCAGAAGGCAGAGGCAACGGCAAAGAAAAGCTCTGTTGCTGTTTTTTTAATCAAGAATATATGTGGTTTGATCAAATATCTGCTCTAATTGTATCAAATGAGAAGTACTACAAAACTGTTTTCTTTGCCTACTGAGCCACTGAATTTAAAAACTGTATTGTTCATAGAAGCATAACGAATGCATTTTTTTAATTCACAAAACCAATATGGGCCGGGCGTGGTGGTGGCTCAAGCCTGTAATACCAGCACTCTGGGAGGCCAAGGTGAGAGGATTGCCTGAGCCCTCGGGTTCGAGACCAGCCTAGGCAACTTGGTGAGACCTCATCTCTACAATAAATAACAAAAATTAGCCAGGCGTGGTAGCATGTGCCTGTAGTTCCGGCTACTTGGGAGGCTGAGGCAGAAGGATTGCTGGAGCCCAGCAGGTCAACACTGGGATGGCCGTGAGCATGCTACTGCACTCTAGCCTGGGCTAGTGAGACTCCAACCACCCCCCACACCAAAAAAATACCAATAGGAGGTTACTGCTTCTGTCATTTTGAAATGATTAGGAAAGGAGTGTACGAAAGCAATGGATGGTTTGAGGAAAGGATCCAAAAATATCTCTGACCAAGCAAGAATTAGCCCTCAGCAAGGAGGCAAAGAGTTTGTAGGAGTTGGTGGGACTCAGTAATTATCAACTATCATTATCTGAGCTCTTATTCTTTTGGGCTTTTTGCAATGAAATTACTCTTCTTATTCAGAGCTAACATGTATTGTCTTATTATGTCCCAGGAATTATGCTACGAATTTTATTAATAAAATAACACAAAATTAATAATGTTACTAGTAAACAAAAATACTTATTAATTAAAAATAATAATAATTGAGCTCCTGCTATGTGCCAGGTATTGTGCCAAGCGTTTATATGCTTATCTCATTTCCCCCTTGCAGTTAGCCATGTGGATTATCCATCCTTCATTCAACAAGTGTTTTACTTTTTCTTTCACACACATCTATATTGTGTGAGTTTTTTAGAAGAACATTAAGAATTTTATAAACAAACAAAGAAAACATATAGACACATGTGACTGTCTCCTACATTGCTCGGCCTGGAGCTACAGCCATCAGCAAAATAGACAAGGGCATTGTTCCCAAGAGGCCCTAGTGAGGAAGACACACCATTGCAAAAAATGCAAGTAAATATATCAGATGGTGATGTCATGAAGTGAAGAAAAATGAAGACAGATAAAAACATGGTGGAGGGGCAGGTGAGTAGAGGGGCTCTTTTATTTAAGGGGGTAAGAAAGATCTACCTTTTTGTAAAAGAGACATTTCAGCAGAGACTGAAAGGAGGTGAGAGTGGAATTGTTTCAAACAAAGGAAACAGAAGTATTGCCATTATTAAATCCATCTGACAAATGAGGAGTCAGGACTGCTAGAGGGTGACGCAGATGGTGAAGCTCACCAAATATTCCATTTGTTCCTTTACATGGCTACAATTTGGTATATAACATTTGAGTCATTTGTGCTTAATTTACAGAGTTCTATATCTCTTATTACAAAATTGATAGTTTTGTAAATTATTCAAGCAATCTGAAGTATGCTAAGAAAAGGTGAAAGTCTCCCTTAATTCGACTTTCCAAAAGTTGCTGTAATTAACAGGTGTGTGTCCTTCCAAACATCTATTACCATATTATTATGTAGAAATAAGGATACCAGTTTCATATTCTTAAAATGGGCTGTGAATATCACTGGACTAATATCTCTTATACTAAACAAAATATAAGTGAAAATGACATGTGTCACTTCCAGGCTGAGACAGCAAAAAGTTGTTCCCCCTTGTCTCTCTTCCCTAGCTACCTCAAGAATGAACGCTCCATTTTCCAGATGCATTTTCTGTTATGAGATGGTGGAGCCTAATCAGATTGATTAGTTAAATTGGCTGTATGAATAGAACTTCCCCCTCCACCCTTTTCTGACTTGCAATAGAATGGGAAATAAACTGGATTGTGTTAAATCTCAGACTTGAAGATCGCTTGCTAGGAAAGCATAGCCTAGTCCGTCCTGACTGATCCAGAGAAGTTAAGAAACTCTTAGGAATTATTTTTTAAAAGAAAATTGAAACTTAAATATGATTTTCCTAGCTACCAAGTGGAAGAGCTAGATTCAAACTCAAGTCTGAGTACAGAACCTTCACTCTAGTATATTGCTCTCTATAAAAGTCACCTTTGATCTTAATAAACTATCTAGCAAGATAGGATTACTAGCATCATTTTACAGAAGAGAAAACTGAAAATTAGAAATAACATCATTTGTCTAAGATTACAGGACTGGCAAGTAGCAGAGCTAAGATACAAACTACCTCTATCTATATCCTCCTCTCCTCCACTCTGGAGATAAATGCTTGCCCTATTTATGTAATAACTCACAAGTGGCTAGTGTCATGATCATTTATCTTAGTTATCAGTATAGTCAAGAATCATGAAAGCTTTTGGATTCCCCATTTACCTTTTTAAACGAGTATTACAAAAAGCCTTTTTGGTAAAGATTCGTGTTGGGCGGTACACCTGCATTTCAGTTTGTGTGTGATTAATTCACACGTTTTCAGAATAAAGTAATGAAATGTTTTCTCACTGAAAATATGCCTACACACCACTTTCAATATCTCGTGTTAGACGAGCTGCCCAAATATTTCTCATCTCCAAATCAATGTCGTTCAGAGCAGCTGTGAGCTGGCCAGGTGAGGCCACACACAACAGCACTCAGAATGATACAGGCAGTTTCCCAGCCAGTCTCCACCAGATGTGGAAGTAGTAAGAGCTGTTGGCAATGGATTCAAAATAAAGGTTGTCGGTTGTATAGTAAAAGGCAAGGTGATTACTGACCTTTCCGTATGTATCCACTTAGGAAAAGCACAGTCAGAAAAAAGCAGTGTCATCAGGATAAAAAGAGCACCAAGACTGGAACATCTGGGAATAGGACAGAAAGGTTCTCTGCAGTCACGCCTCTGCTGGAACAGGAGGCGCTAATGGAGGTCATATGGTAATAGCTCAGGCTGTTTTACCTCACAGCAATAACACCTCAATGATCAGTGACTTACTAGACTCGGGCTTTAGCATGCCTTACAATCACCTGGAGAGTTTGTTAAAACACAGATTTCCTGGGTTCCATCTCAAAGACAGCAGATCTGGGATGGGGATCAAGAATTTCTATATCTCACAAGTTCCCAGGTGATGCTTGGAGAAACCAGGCTTTGAGCACTATGTCTTAGAAATCAGGGACATCCTAGGGGGGATTGGGTGGACATAATTGTAAAATAAAACACAAGGGAAAAATTTTTATTTTCTGAATAAAAAAAAACAGTATTCAGAATAAAAGAGCATCTTGATAATCAGAAGATATATTGAAAGAAAATATGTCTAGAAAATATGTCCAAGTAAGATTTCCAAATTTCAAGAATAGAGAAATGTAACAAATGAAAATTCAAAATGAACATATTACTGACAGGAAAAATAAACTGATAATACTAGGCAAAAATGCTGTAATCTCTGAATAATCCATTAAAGGATTGTGACCCTAGGATTCAATATAGAACCAAGTTATCTTTCAAATGTGAGGGCAAAGGAGAAACACTTTTGAATGTATAAGGGCTCAAAAAATGTACTACTCACTCACTCACTGAAAAATTTCGCTTAAGGGTATCTATCAAGAAAATGGTTTGAAGTTACCTAAAAGTTAAAGAAAGGCAAAATAATAAATTAGGAAACAGGGAATAATGAGACTAGTGGGGAAAAATACTTAATTTTAAATAATTGTTGATACTATGGTTATAATTTTAACACAATTAGAAGTAGATTCCCAAAAAATGCAAGACAATATTTTTTTAAATACAAACTAAAGTTCTAAATGATATCAACAAACCTTTAGGGAAGCCGGGCAGGGAGGGGTGCCTCTTGCAACTTGGGACTAGCTGCATTCCACCAACCAGATGCACCCACTCTAGATTATAGATCAAGAGCTAGTGACAAAAAGAAAACAGGATCCTTGGAAAACCCTCCCTGGGGAAATGACAGTTAAAGCAAGTTGGACTTTCTGGGATAGGAGACATAGCAATGCTGACTTTGATGTCAAGTGTCAGTGCCTAATAGAGATTCAGAGTTTAGAGCTTGGCCCTGGTGTTGGTGGAACAATCTTCTCACTGGGCCTCTTTCTGGGATAGAATTTTTGGGCATTGTACTTGGCTGCTTAGCCTCCAAGCCTGGTTCTCCAATACCTCTTGCAATTCTGGAAGATGCTCAATTTCATTTGTAAATTGAAATGTTAAATTGGAAGTGGAGACTAAAAAGTCCCAAAATACAATTGTCAAAACATTCCTAAATGAGGAGCCAAACCAAATTGCAGAAATGTCCTAGCAGGAGGCTGAGAACCAACATGCTGTTTATACTTTAAAGAAATTGTCTTTCTGCCTGAATTAACCAGAGTTAATTTCTACTCATTGCAACTAAGATACCTGACAGATGCAATGACCTTAATTAACCCTTGCTAATTAAGTTCAGGCTGCCAGAGTTGAGTGGTCAAAAGATGGAAACCTTATCCCAGTATCTCAATTCTGTGTTACAAAATTTAGTGGCCTAAAATGATATTTTTCTTTCTTTTTTCTTTCTTTTCTTATTTTTTAAACTATTTTTTAGATTGTTTATTTAAATAGAGATGGGTGTCTTGCTATGTTGCCTGAGCTGATCTCAAACTCCTGGGCTCAAGCAATCCTCCCACCTCAGCCTCCCAAAGTGCTGGGATTACAGGCATGAGTCACCCCATCTGACTTTATTTATTTACTTTTGAGTTGGAGTCTCACTCCGTCGCCCAGGCTGGAGTGCAGTGACACGCTCACGGCCACCCCAGTTTCTACTTGCTGGACTCAGGCAATCCTTCCACCTCAGCCTTCCAAGTAGCTAGAACTACAGGCGTGTGCTAGCACACCTGGCTAATTTTTTGATGTATTGTAGAGATGAGGTCTCACCAAGTTGCCCAGGCTGTTCTTGAACCCGTGGACTCAGGCAATCCCCTCATCTCGGCCTCCCAAAGTGCTGAGCCACCGCACCCAGGCTCCATCTGACTTTAAATGATAATTTATTTTCTACCAATGTTCAGTGGGTTGCTGGACTCACCTGGGAAGTGTCACTTGTGGTCTTTCATGTTCTGTAGTCAGATATCAACAGGGCCTGAGTCAATCTGAAGGCTCGACTAAGCTGGAGGTCTGAGGTGGCTCACTTACATGCCTGGCAGCTGTTGCTTATGCTCCCCTGGAGCTCAGTTCGGCCTGCCAACCAGAGCACTCCACATGGCATCTCCATGTTGTTTGAGATTCTCCCTGCATAGCAGCTGAGTTCCAACAGGGAAAATCCAAGAGCTAGAAATCTGAGAGCCCCTGGTGGGAGGGGCAAGGCTTCAAAATTCACATAACGTCACTCCTCACTCAAAATAGAGCCACGGAGACAGCAGAGATTCGGTGAAGGGGCCTGTAGAAGAGCATGTGGTAGGCAGAAAAATGGCCCTCCAAAGGGCCAGTGAACAGGTATCCATGTTCTAATTCCCAGAATTTTATTTTATATAGCAAAAGAGACTTTGCAGATGTGATTAAGGCTGTGGACCTTGAGATGAAAAGATTATCCTGTGCCTAGTTGAACTATATGAGTACTTAAAAGCTGAGAAACCTTTCACAGCTCAGAGAACCAGAGAGCAGACAACGTGAGGACTCCACTTGCTGTTGCTCAAAGATGGAAGAAGGGAGCCCTGGGCCAAGAATGCAGTTGGCCTCTAGAAGCTAGATAGGCAACAAAATGGATCTCCCCTTGAGCCTCCAGAAAGGAATGCAGACCAGCTGATGTATGGATTTTAGCCCAGTGAGACCCATGCTGGACTTAGAACCCACAGAACTGTAAGACAGATTTGTGTTAAGTCATAAAATCTGTAGTAATGTGTTACATCAGCAATAGAAACTAAATACATACATGAATACCAGGAGCCATAGTTCATTGGGATATTATCGTCAGATATCAGGTACCGCAACTGACCTATAAGAGTCCTTTTTTAGAATTACAGCTAAAAGATCAGTCACTCTCTTAGATAAAAGAGATGTAAATCCAGAGAAAGCTGGTGGCAGTCCATTTTCTAACATGTGCTCTGTAATCAGAATACTTTACACCACTTATAATTGTCTACATGAATTAATGATATCAACACTAATTGAAAAGTAAAGGCTGGGCGCGGTGAGAGGATTGCTTGAGCCCACGGATTCAAGACCAGCCAGGGCAACTTGGTAAGACCTCATCTCTACAATAAATCAAAATATTAGCCAGGCATGGTGGCGCATGCCTGTAGTTCCAGCTGCTTGGAAAGCCGAGGCAGAAGGATCACCTGAGCCCAGCAGGTCGAGGCTGCAGTGGCCGTGAGCGTGCCACAGCACTCCAGCCTGGGCGACAGAGTGAGACTCCAACTCAAAAAAAAGAAAAAAGAAAAGTGAAAACTCTCAGACACTCAACCTGCTATTTTTCCTGCATAGTGCAAAAGAGGTTTTGTTGATTTATTTAAACAATCAGCCTATTTCCTCCAACATTGAAACTATTTAAACCTAGAGACAGTAATTTGCTTTAATAAATCATTTCTGTAGGTAAGAAAGAAATTTATACGTATACTTTGGTAAACACAAAATAAATGTTCAAATATAACTAACTTTAAGCAGGAACTGAAAGGTGTGAAGTGGAATATCTGGATAGGGAAGTTTCAGAGACTAAGAATTTAGGCCTCTGAGTTGCTGCCTGACCTAGGGACAACCAATCTATAGCAACAGACTACGGATAGCAAGTTGAGGAGAGATGAAATTATCCAGGAGTTTCTTATACACGTTTTTCTATGATTACATGTTAAGTTTGGTTATAGGATAATGAGGTGAAAATTGGCTGAATTGTCACAATATTCTCTCCTTCTCCCTCCTTCCCTCCCCTCCACCCCCTTTCTCGCTCTCTCTTTCTTTTTTTTCTTTCAAGTTGGCATCTCACTCTGATGCTCAAGCTGAAGTGCAATGGCACAGTCATGGCTCACTGCAGCTTCAACTTCCTAGGCTCAGGCAATCCTTCTGCCTCAAGCTCCCAAGTAGCTAGGGACTACAGGAAAGTGCCACCACTCATGGCTATTTTTTTTTTTTTTTTTGGTGGAGATGAGGAATCACTATGTTGCCCAGGCTGCTCTCAAACTCCTGGGCTCAAGCAATCCTCTCGCCTCGGCCTCCCAAAATGCTGGGATTACAGGCATGAAACACTGTACCCGGCTATCTTTCTTAATGGCTCTGTTACTCAAACAAACAAAAATGGGAATATAAATTTAAAGGGCATGGGATTGTCTTTTCTTCAACCACAACTTTACTCTTCTCCTTCCTACTCACCAGCACTAACTTCTCCAGCAAATCTATCATATGGGATGTTTGGCCAAGCTTATTTTTAACTTATTTGGAATAAACACAATGCTTAACATGAAGACAAAATAGAACCGAGCCATGGTCTTCCTTTGATACTAACAAAATTTTGGTGAATGAAGGCCAAGCTCATGCTTTTAAATGTGTATTTCTCTTTCCTTTTCATTTAGATGACGGCACAGAAAATGCCATAAAGTTGCTTCAATAAAACAGGCTCAAGTTATTTTTAAGGCAAAATTAAATTAATAAAACTCCTGAGTAACCCAGAAGATAAAAGCGTTTAAACTTTATAAATTCACTTGCAGTACTATTTATTATAGTTATTACACAGTTGAAATTGTTGATTATTTTTGCTTTCAGAAGAACACAAATACATCCCAAGAATCTCTTCGTTGCTTTACACTCTTCTAACTTTATTCTTCTAATAGTGAATGTTTTACAGATTCCTTTTCTGCTTTAGTTCTTTAAAAATATTATATAGACAGCTGAAATATGTCATCACATCATTCAAAAAAATCCTTTTCCTATGACCAACCACTGCTCATAAAAAAGGCAAAATAAGTAGATTCCTGTTCCTTTCTATTTCAATTAATTGCATAAGATAATCTCCCTCAACAGAAGAGTGTCTCAAAGGCAAGAAACACTTATTTCTGTCCTTCCTTCATCCTACCACCTCCAAGAACAGTCAATTGCTCAATGTTCATTCAGCCTCTCCAAGCCCATTTCTGTTCCCAATGTATGAGGGGGGACCCCCCAAAAATGAAATTATTTTAGGGAGGGTGGACTTATACACAGGTTTCCCCCACAGAGTAAGTGTTCTAGGAACCCACTAGCATCAGTGTACCAGCTAGTGTTGGTGTGAGAGACTGCATTTGGCTTTAATGATTTCTTTTTTTTTAGATTCTTTCAACACATTTGCCCATTTCATGATGAGTGATTTACAAGCATACCTGCCCACATCATACTATGTGTTTAGCAGTTTTTGACCAAAAATGGCATGACTTTCATCCCCCACCTTTTCTATTCACCCAATCTCACCCTGAGTGACTTTTTTGTTGTTTCTCCAAATGAAAAACGTCCTCAAAAGAAAATGTTTTCCAATGTGAAAGAGATGAAACAAAAAATGGCAGAAGCACTAAAAGGCATCAAAATGGACAAGTTCAAAAACTGTTTTATGGAGTGGAAAAAGCATCTTGATAGGTATATTGCATCAAACAGAGAGTACTTTGAGGGTGACTGAAGTTTAAGCATGTAAGAATAAATACACAGTTTTTAATTAAAAAAAATTGGGGGGTCCTCCATCATACTTCAGATTTCAGGCCCTTGTTACCTCTCCCCTGAACTGTCTTACAAGCTTCTCAACTAGTCTTTACATCTGGTCTTTATCTTCTACAAACCATCCTCCAATAAAGTTAGATTCCTAAAATTCAGTCTTGAGGGTAGAGTTAGACTACTAAAACCCATCCCTTGTTCATCTACAATAGCATCTGTTGCCCACAGAATAAAATCCAAATTTCCCATAATAATCAAGACTCCCATAAAATATAGGCTCAGTGTCTCCAACCTCAGTTCCTCATATCACTCTCTCTCTCTCCCCCCCCGCCCCAACGCTGTAGCTGCCACTTTAATAAATCTCTTGGTCCCCAACAGGTGTAGAGTTATTACTGGTGCCCAAGTCCTTTCATGTATACTCAGGACAGTCTGTTATGGGGGTATATAAGACATAAAAAAGAAGTAGCATGGTACACAGACATGGGAGAGGTGACTTCTGTCTTTGAGGGGTGTCAAAGCTCTATGGAGAGAATTTGAGAACACTGAGGTGAAGAAGAAAGATATTCTATGTAGACAAACATGCAAAGATGAAAAATGGGAGCCAGGCTTGGTGGCTCAGCCTGTAATCCCGTGCCTTGGGAGGCTGAGGTGAGTGGATTGCCTGAGCCTGCGGGTTCGAGACCCGCCTGGACAACTTGGTGAGACCTCATCTCTACAATAAATCAAAAAAATTAGCCCGTGTGGTAGCGCGCACCTGTAGTTACAGCTACTTGGAAGGCTGAGGCAGAAGGATCGCCGGAGCCCAGCAGGTCGAGGCTGCGGTGGCCGGGAGTGGCCACTGCACTCCAGTCTGGGCGACAGTGAGACTCCAACTCAAAAAAAAAAAAAAAAAGGAAAAATGGGATGTATGTTCAGGTCGTGGTAAGGGTAATGCTAGCGACGAGAAGGAGGAAGAGGAGTGGGAAAGTGATATGAGGAACTGAGGTAGGAGACACTGAGCCTATATTTTATGGGAGTCTTGATTATTATGGGGAATTTGGATTTTATTCTGTGGGCAACAGATGCTATTGTAGATGAACAAGGGATGGGTTTTAGGAGTCTAACTCTACCCTCAAGGCTGGATTTTAGGAATCTAACTTTATTAGAGGATGGTTTGTAGAAGATAAAGACCAGATGTAGAGACTAGTCGAGAAGCTTGTGAGACAGTTCAGGGGAGAGGTAACAAGGGCCTGAAATCTGAAGTATGATGGAGGACCCCCCAATTTTTTTTTATTAAAAACTGTGTATTTATTCTTACATGCTTAAACTTCAGTCACCCTCAAAGTACTCTCTGTTTGATGCAATATACCTATCAAGATGCTTTTTCCATAAAACAGTTTTTGAACTTGTCCATTTTGATGCCTTTTAGTGCTTCTGCCATTTTTTGTTTCATCTCTCCCACATTGGAAAACATTTTCTTTTGAGGACGTTTTTCATTTGGAGAAACAACAACAAAAAAGTCACTCAGGGTGAGATTGGGTGAATAGAAAAGGTGGGGGATGAAAGTCATGCCATTTTTGGTCAAAAACTGCTAAACACATAGTATGATGT
>CAUYQG010103874.1:0-16305 GCA_963574415.1 Tarsius wallacei
TTTAACATTTCAAAGAAAAACGGTCTATTACATTTACCACCATTGTTCCCTATCTCATTTTTTTTTTTTTTTTGAGTTGGAGTCTCACTCCGTCTCCCAGACTGGAGTGCAGTGGCTGCTCCCGGCCACCGCAGCCTCGACCTGCTGGGCTCCGGTGATCCCTCTGCCTCAGCCTTCCAAGGAGCTGGAACTACAGGCGCGCACTACCACGCCCGGCTAACTTTTTAAAATTTATTGTAGAGATGAGGTCTCGCCAAGTTGCCCAGGTGGGTCTCGAAACCGCGGGCTCAGGCAATCCACTCACCTCAGCCTCCCAAAGTGCGGGATTACAGACTGAGCCACCGAGCCCAGCTCCTTTTTTTTTTTTTTAAGCAGGATTTATTGAGAGGACAGAAAAGCTCCCACAGTGGGAGGGGACTCAAAGGGGCTGCCCTTTCCTTCCTTTATTTCTAAAGTTTCAAGGCTTCTTCTTTGTCATTTTCTTCTTTTTGGGAAAACTTCCTTTATGCTTTCTTTAAGGGTGGGTCTGCTTGTAACAAATTATCATAGGCTTTTTTTTGTTTGATAATTTTTGTTTTTGTGTAAAGTCAAGGTCTTGCTCTGTTGCTGAGGCTGGAGTACAGTGGCAGTCACAGCTCATTGCAGCCTTGAATACCTGGGCTCAAGTGACCTTCCTGCTTCAGCCTCCCTAGTAGCTGGGACCACAGGCACATACCACTATATCTGGCTAATTTTTAAATTTTTACTAGAGATGAGGTCTCACTATGTTGCCCAGGCTGGTCTTGAATTCCTGGCCTCAAGTGATTCTCCAGCTTCAGCCTCCTGAAGTGCTGGGATTACAGGCGTGAGCCACGGTACCAGGCCACTGTTGAACACATTTTAACTTTGCTTATTCCTGATGGATATTTTTGCTGGATCTGGAATTCAGGGATGACCTTTCTCTTTCAGCACTTGAAAATCTCATGGCACTTTTCTTTCCTCCTTGGTTTCAGATGAGAGATCTGTTCCCATTTGGCCTGGCTTTTCTCTGGAGGTGATGTATCATTCTTTCAGGAGTCTTTCGAGAATTTTCTCTTTGTGTATAGTTTTCAGGAGATGGGTTATAATCTGTCTTGGTGTAGATTTTTTTTGGTTTATCCTGTCTGTAGTTTGCTCAGCTTGTTGAATTCATCAGTTTACATGTATTGATAAATTTGGGGACTTTTTAGCCATTAGTTCCTCAAATGTTTTTTCGGACCCCTTCTTGTTTCTCTATTTCTAGGACTCCAATGACATGAATGTTAGATCTTTTGTTCTTGTCCTACAAATCCACGAAGCTTTACTCATTTTCCTGCAGTCTGTTTCTCTCTGTGTTTCAGCCTGGGTAATTTTTGTCTTCAAGTTCACTGATTTTTTTCTGTCATATTCATTCTGCTATTGAGCCTCTCCAGTGAGTTTTTTTCCCCCCCTTTGTTGTTGTATTTTTCAGTTCTAAAATTTCTTTTTTTATATCTTTTATTTCTTTGGTGAGGTTTTCTATTTTTTCTTTTGTCTCAGGGCATTTGTCATTGCTTGTTATAGCATGTTAATAATGGCAACTATAAAATCAGATAGTTCCAACATCTGATTCCTTTGGTGTTGACATCTGTTTGTCATCTTTTCTCATTCTGGTTTTTCTGGTTCTTAGGATAAGGAATAACTTTTCAACTTTATCCCAGATATTTTGGCTATTGTATTAAGAAGCACCAGGCTCTGTTTAATCTTCTGTTTTAGCATTCCGTCACTTTCTTTAGTTGTAACATACAAGTCCTTACCTACTTTGTGGGCTAAGGTTCCAGTGACATTGTAGTTTTCAGAGCCTTTGCTGTGCTATTTTGGTGCTTCTGGGGCCCCCACTATCTCTGCTGGTGCCACTTGTGGGGTGGAAGACACCTTGGGAAGGGGCTCTGTGACCCAGAGGAGATGAAAGCCACCTCTCCAGGCTGAGCCTCTGGTTGTTGGCAGTCTCCCAACCCTGCTGGTGCCATTGAGACACCAGGTATCTTTCTGTGGGGGAAGGGAGTCTGTAGGGACAGAAGGTGATTTCCTAGTCTAGACTTGGCTACCTGCTGTCATGAGTGGGAGAAGAGAGTCTCTCTGCTGGGATGGGCAGCACTTCCCAGGCTGGGCAGTTCATTGCAGGTGGGATGCCCTGCTGGTGTGAAGGCTACCTGGTGTTGCTGGCAGGACTCCCACTTGATTCAGGGGAGGAATGTGTCTACCTAGTCTGTCTTCTGCTGCTAGGTTGGAACTCAGGGACATTAGGTCCGGGTTGCCAGCTGTGACTGGGCGGGGCGTGGTTAGATGCAAGCTGTTCCTTCAGACCTGAGGTCCTTCAGGGACTCCGTTTGTGGGCTGTTGTTTTATGGCCAGTGTTTATAGCTGTATTTCATGGGGAAGAGAGGGAGTGTTGTATCTACAACATCATGTCTGGACTGTAACATTCCGTTCTCAAATACGTCAAAAAAATCTTTTAATTCCATCTCCTTCTATTTGCTCTTTTCCTTTCTTTTAAAAACATCCCTTGCTGGGCTTTCCATGTTGTCTATTCTCTCGTGTCCTCCCTGTAATTTACTCTTTGTTTCTGAAATGATTTTCAATTTTTTCTCTGAGTGCTGTCAATTTCTTTTTCATAATCTCTAAACTCTTATATTTCATGTCGGTGTGGCTCTTTCGAAAATTCAATTATTTTCTTAATTTGTTTTGACTCACTTGGAGATGGTAGGTTTCGGTGTTCATCTGTTTTGTGCCTGGTTTGTCTGTTGGAAGGTCAAGCTGCTTTTCCTTGTGCTTTTTCTCACAGAACCTTTGTGTGGAGGGGGAGTCTCTTTCTTTGCTGTGATTCATAGTAGAATGAGACGGGTTCTTCTGGGCTGTGAGCAAGAGATTCTGCTAGAGGGGGAAGTAGACAGAGATAACCTTCCCAAGCTTCAGGTCTCAGGCTCCCTCCCCTGTTTCTGCTGCAAAGAGTTCAAGATGGAGCCTCGGGCTGTCTCTCCTCTGGCTCCCAGAGCCAGTCCTGGTCCAGGAGGGCACCTATGTCCATCCACATGCATAGAGAGTCTAAACAGGTCTAATCTTCTAAGTGGGGACTTCTAAGCAGGGTTTGCCTGGGACTGTCCTGGGTTTTAGTACTGAAGATTCTGCATCCTGGGAGACCCCTCAGTCCTGGAAAACCAGGATGGCTGGTCACCCTACTTCTAACGCAATGCTGTTGCATTTAGAATTTGGATTTTTGCCGATACTTTTGGAGATATTCCTGCCCCAGACCTCTTTCTTTCCTCGGTCAGATACTTGTTTTCCTCTCTACTGCTTTTGAAGAGCCCGCTCTGCTTTTTCTGAGTCCTGCTTCTGGTAGTTTCCTTTCAGGGTGAAAAAAGGAAGAGAATATCTGCTGGAGCTTTCGGATGACTTCAAGGAGAATGGTCTTGGTGTTCCTTACCCCTCCTGCCTCCCTGGGTGGCAACACGAGTTTTGCTCTCTGGCTTCAGTTTTATCATCAGTCACTGAGTCCTGGATCCTGAAAAGACCGCTCCATTTCTCTGTTTGCACACCCAGCTTATTCCACCCCTTCCTCAAAATCACTGGAGGAAGAATTAAACAGACAGGCTATCAGGGAGTCTCCCATTTCAGAATGAACATACGACCAGGAATCACCAGACGTTTTGAAAAGCCAACACCGGGCAATACTCACCCAAATCAACCCTCAGAAGAATTCACACCAAAAGAAAGAGAATAGGAAAAAACCCAAACAAAACACCAGGTGGAAACTTGAAAAGACTTGTAACAAACATCCTCAGAGAGATAAAAGTGGCAAACCACAACCAATAACAAAAGTAAGCTTCCATTAATAGGAACTTGAAATGAAAAATAGAATTGTGATAATAAATATTTCAATACCCATCTGGCTAGTCTGCAGACTAGCAGAATGGGCACAGTTTAAAACAGAATTAATAAGCTGGAAGGTCAAACCAAAGATTCCCAATGTGCTCATGGTCCAAGGATAAAGAGAAAAAGCTACAAGTTTCCAGAGCTGAGTGGATAGGGGGATGCGGGGGGAGGCGATAGGTTAACCACAAAGGACTGAGATTTCGATCATCACCAACATGTTCATTGTTGACACTGAAAGCAAGAAGATGATAGTAGAGGAGTATTTTCAAAGTTCTAAGGAAAAATAATTCTTAATTCTAGAATTCTATACCAGCTCAAAGAGTCCCTCCAATGTAGAATACAATTCGGACATGGAGTGACTCAAGATATTCAGTCCCTAAGAACCACATCTGAGAGAGTTAGCTGAGGATATACTCCAGCAGAATGAAGAAGGAGTCTAAGGGAAGATATGGGGTATAAGAAGCAATGGTGAGCAAGGAATCCCACAAACATCATTATCAAGTCTAAAAGAGTGTTGAAAAACCCAACAGCTAACCAACCAAGATCTTGGCTGCTTCATGGTGATATCAGCGGAGGTAGTGGTAAGGTGAGGAAGAAAGAGACAGATGGCAGGGAGATGGTGTGTACCTGTCGGGAGAGGCAGATGGCTGAAGATGCAGGTTAATTCTACGGAGTGATACCAAAACAGTTCCTTAAATAAGCATGGTAAAAATCGAGAAGATAATTAGAATGTATAATTTCTCAACCTTTAGGAAAAAATGGGACAAAGAAAACACAATCAGTCCAACAAAAGGTAGAAAAGGGACACAGAGAAATAACAAGAAGGGACAGCACATGGAAAACATCACTAAGACACTGGAAAAACCTGAGGATTTTGGCAATCACTATATGATGACTGGAGCTGTCTGGTCACCCAGTCACATAGTTGGTGGTCATTTATCTTTAGTCCTATAGCAAACTTAGCTCATGCCAATATTGGCAACTGTCTGTCTGGGTGACTCGGTTTATCAAATTGCCTCCTTTTCCTCCTGTTCCTTTTCTTTTTTTTTTTTTTTTGAGTTGGCGTCTCACTCCGTCACCCAGACTGGAGTGCAGTGGCCGCTTCCGGCCACCGCAGCCTCGACCTGCTGGGCTCCAGTGATCCTTCCGCCTCTGCCTTCCAAGTAGCTGGAACTACAGGCATGCGCTACCACACCCGGCTGATTTTTTGTAGAGATGAGGTCTCGCTTGCCCAGGCGGGTCTCGAACCCATGGGCTCAGGCAATCCACTCACCTCAGCCTCCCAAGGCGCGGGATTACAGGCTGAGCCACCGAGCCCGGCTCCTCCTGTTCCTTTTCAAGAGCTTAGAGGACATTCTAGGAGTACCCCTGTGGGGTTTCCTGGAGTATTCTGGGGAGGTGGGTGGTCACGTCTGCTCCCTGAATGTGTGCTTGGCCTTTTGGGGGGATGTGCTGGTACCTGCAATGGACGCCAGTGTTCCTGGTCCTCTGACTCTGACCATGAAGTCCCACTGGCCCTCCTGGGACGTCTTTGCAGGAACTCCTGATATCCTTCACTCTCTGCTTGGGCTACTTCTCACCACCCTTGCTGAGTTGTTGTTCACTCAGGTGCTGGGCATGGTGTCCCAGTGACTTTTCTAGAAGCTCCAGCTTGAAAGAGCATGCCTTAGCTGTGGTGTCTTCAGAATCACGTGCAGCAATAGACCCCAGGAACTTCTTGCCTTTCCCTGTCAGCACCATCCACCATCCATAGGAAGGAAGTGACTTCCTATCTAGAAGTTTCCTTGGCCATGGCTTCCTCTTCCTAACAGAGCTGATTTTCATCCTGCAACTCCCTCGGGACTGCTGTAACAGATGACCACATACCGAGGGGCTTAAGCAAGAGGAGTTTATTCCCCCACAGTTCTGGAGGCTGGACGTTCAGATCAAGGTGTCAGCAGGGACATGCCTCCCCTGAACCCTCTAGAGGGTATCCTTTCTTTACCCCTCCAGTCCCGGTAGCTCCCGGTGTTTCTTGGCTGGTAGACACATGGCTCCAGTCTCTGCCTTCATGTGGACTTCTCCTGTGTGTCTGTGTCTTCACGTCATCTTCCCTGTTTTTATAAGGTCACGAGTCATATTAGATTAAAGGCTCCCCCCCAGTATGACCCCCATCTTAACGAATTATATCTGCGGTGACTCTATTTCCAAATACAGTCACATTCTGAGGTCCTGGGGGTTAGGGATTCAGCATAGGCATTTTTTGGAGGACATAATTTAAACCATAATGTCCTGCCTTTTCCCTGGGCCGTATTGAGGAGGGAGGGCAAGAAGTGAGAAAACGGATTACCAATAACAGAAACTTACCACATCGCGAGGTGTTTCCAAAATACACCCACGACACAAGTATGTCCTGAATTACTTTTAAAATAGAAGGAAAAATATCCTCTCTCGACTCCACTTTCTTCTCTAACTTCCAGCCCATTTCTTACCTTCTGTCTAGAGCAGAAGTCCTCGAAGTCACTGTTTAAACGTGTCTTACGTTCTTCTTCTTTTTTCTCTTCATTCCGTTCCAGTCGAGTCTGCACTGAATCTGCCCTTGTCCAGCCCAGCCAGGTCCCTAATCCAATGGTTACTTCTTGTGCTCGGCCTTGAGGACTCTCCAGTACCTGTTGCGGGTGGTCACACTCTCCCCATACATGATCACTGCTCCTGGCTGAACCTCTCTGCAGCCCCAGACACAGCTGATCCTCTGGTCCTCCTCCTGCTTGACCGAGCTCCTTGCAAGTTCCTCCTCATCCCCTGACCATAGAATCCTGGGCTGCTCCAGAGACCTGCCTTAACCCTTGCTTCTTCAGAATGATACACATTTCCTCTGTGATCTAGGCACAGTCGCTGCAGACATCGGTCCTGCCAGAGCTCTGTCCAGTGCAGCTGCTGAGACCATCCACCCAGCAGGGTGGCTTCTGGGCTCACTGCTCACACCTGAGCCCAGTGGACTGTCCCTCTTGTCCCCTCCATGTTGCTGTCTCACTCCTGCACCATCACCTGCCCCCGGGTGGTACCGTCACGCCTGTCCACCCACCGCACGAGCCCAGGTCTTCTCCTGTGTCGTTGTAACTCTTATCCACCATCACCTGTCCAGGTGCCCTCCATGACACAATCCCACCTGCTCACCTCCACCTGAGCCCAAGCCTTCTCCGGTGGCACTGTCTCAGCAGATCTTTGCTGATATGGGCAGCTTCCTCAGCAATTGGGCACCCTCCTGCCCACCTCAGCAGAGGGAGTGCACCAGGTGCCCAGGGGACCGATCAGGTAAAAAATCCAAGGTCAGGGCACAGATGTCCCTCTTGGTCGTGTTTAAACCAGGTCCCACCAAACCGAGTTAAACCAATGAACCAAACAAAGCAACTTTCTCTAAATCAGACTCAGTGACAGCTGTTCCTTGTAGATATAGGTATGTTAAGATACATCCGTTTTACTTTAACCAGTTTTCGCAGCTGAATATTTTAATCTATGAAAACTTTACAGATGGTGCGGTTTATATATAATTCAAAATACTAAACTAAAAAGTAGGTCCCACAGATTTGAGAATACACTGATTGTCTAAGACCAAGACAGGTGTACCCACTGCAAAGCTCTTTCACATTCTAATGGTAAACAATTCACACTCAGTGCAAAGAATTTGACAAAACAACAACAAATACACAGAAAACATGAAGATTAAGCATTTCTTTTACATCCTGCTATCCGAGGGTAACCACTACTAATATTTTGATAATAATCTCAAGGGCTTTAAACATGTCTACAGCTGCACATAAACAAGTTTACATAATTATAGACTGCAAATTATTTATAAATAATTATAGAATTATATGTTTGTATAAAATTACCAAATACACATATTGATGAAATTAGTGGCATACTCAGCACTATATGTATTTATTTTCTGAGTTGGGGTCTCACTCTGTTGCCCAAGCTGGAGTACAGTGGCAGGATCACAGCTCACCGCAGCCTCGACCTCCTGGGCTCAGGTGTTACTTCCGTCTCAGCCTCCTAAGTAGCTAGGACTACAGGCTCACACCACCATGCCTGATCAGTTTTTTTATTCATTGTAGAGACAAGGTCTTGCTATATTGCTCAGGCTGGTCTCGAACTTCTGGGCTCAAGCAATTCTCCCACTTCAGCCTCTCAAAGTGTTGGGATTACAGGCGTGAGTCACTGCTCCCGACCAGCAGTATATTTTGATGTCTGATTTTTTTTTCACTCTGCAGTATATTCTGAATCTTTTCAAATCAATGAAGGCTTTTCCTCAATATCAATTTTTATAGCTGTATCTATTGCATGAATTGTCCATTTTATTTTGGTAAAGGAAGAAAATTCATGTGCATTCTGTTTGTACTTGGACATGTTCCTAATTTCTATCTCATTTAGTTCTCATATTAGCTGTCAAGGCTGTCTTATTGCTGTTTTGTAGGAAATATAGCCAGCAGGGTCTCTGAGATGCTAAGTTCCTGGTACATGGAGTTAGAATTCCTACCCAGGCCCTTCGACGAACACCTTCTTTTACTATATCTCAGCTGCCTTTAAATCACTGCTAAAATTCCCCGAAAGTTATCTCCAAGGCTATTTTCACTTCTAAAATTATCTTTTAGTAAGTTTGAGGAGCTTAAGAACTTTCTTCAGGCGTTCACTGCATTTTATATGCGGATGTTGCTGGAAGTTACAAGGAAACTTTATGTAATTTAAAGTCTGCTTCTCAAACTTTGTTCCTCGGAGCTTGGGGTCCCACAGGGGTGCCCGGAGGCCACTGTAGGGAAGAAAGAGAAATGAGAGGACAAAGTGGAGACCCTCCTGCCCTGGTCTGCTTCAATCCTATCTACTCTGACTTTCTGCTTTACAAGAAGGGACCCCTCCGCAAACCAGAATTATCTTCCGGAGGGCAGGGCGGGTGTAGAAAAGGCTTCCCCTACCATGTAAGTGCTCTGGGAACCCATCGGCATCAGTGTACCAGCCGACATTGTGGTGAGAGGCTGTGTTTGGCTTCATCGGGTTTTTTTTTTTGGAGATTCTTTCAACGGGTTTTTCCCATTTCATGACGGGTGATTTTCGAGCGCACCTCCTACCTGTGCTGTGTTCAGCAGTTTTTCACTAAAAACATCACAATCCCTGTGCCCGGCATTCCTATTCACCCAATCTCACCCAGATCCACTCTTTTTTTTTTGTTTTTTGTTTTTCTGGATGGAAAACGTCCTCCAAGGGAAATGTTTTGCTAACGAGGTTGAAAAAAACAAAGAAACAAAAAAGCTAGGAACACTAAAAGGCATCAATTAAAAAAACAAACTGTTTTTGAGGAGTGGAAAAAGCATCTCAATAGGTGTATTACCTCAAACGGAGAGTACTTCGACTGAAGTTTAAACATGCAAGAATAAATACACGATTTTTAAAATAAATAACTTCTGCTTTTCTGAGTCTCCCCTCATACATATGGGGGTGTGCAGAACTTTTTTTTTTTGAAGAAAGTGTTTTGCTGCTAACAAATAAAACAAAATGAAATAAGATGCTCTGTGGGTTTATGAAGAGCAGAAAGAGAAGACCCCAAGGTCGTTAGTGAGATGATTAAAAAAGAGTGACCCTGAGGTGAGTGGATTACCTGAGCCTGCGGGTTCGAGACCCGCCTGGGCAACTTGGCGAGACCTCATCTCTACAATAAATCAAAAATCAGCCGGGCGTGGCAGCACCGCCTGTAATTCCGGCTACTCGGAAGGCTGAGGTGGAAGGCCAGCAGGTCGAGGCTGCGGTGGCCGGGAGCGGCCACTGTACTCCAGTCTGGGCGACAGAGTGAGACTCCAACTCAAAAAAAAAAAAAAAAGAGTGACCCTGTGGCCTATCCACACAGTGCAGTACCATTCAGCCACACACAGCAATGAGGCGCAGACATGTGCTACAACTCAGATGACCCTGAAATGCGTGGTGCTAAGTGAAAGAAGACAGACACAGAAGGCCATGTATTCTGTGATTCCACGTTACGAAATATTCAGGACAGGCAAATCCATCGAGACAGAACGCAGGCTGGTGGCTGCCCCTGGGGGCGAAGGGGGAGGGTGGAATGGGGAAAGAATGCTTAATGGGTACGGGGGTTTCCTTTCGGTGTGATGAAAATATTTTGAACTGAATAGTGGTGGTGAGCGCACAACATTGTGAGTGCACTAAATGCCACTGAATTGTTCACTTTGAAACGGCTATTTCTATATGTGAATTTCACCTCTGCAAGAAACAAATAAAAAATAGATTTGAAGACAAAACCCCTCCAGTGAGGAAAAGTAGAATTGCCGACCCAGTGACTTTGGATGCAGCTGATCCACCTCCCACAGACCTGTGACCAAACCACCCATCGACAGATGCTTCCGGGAGGTGAACTCCTGTGAGTGGAGACGGGCACAGGCCACGCCCAGCTCTGAGTTCTGTCTCTGTGTGTGGTGGGAGAGCCCAGCTGGGGGTGGGCCAAGGGGGAACTTGGGGACTGGCCCTCGCCTCCGGGCCTCAGTTTCCCCTTTCCCCTTCAGTCCCCCAATTCTCTCTATGCATTTACTTTAAAAAATGTATTAGGAGAGGGTCAGGCTTGGAAGACAAGGAGGTGGCTTTGCCGGGACAAAAGTGATCCCAGCTCAGCCTCAAACTTGCTGTGTATCTGTGGACACGTTTTTAACCTGCTCTTGCTTGTGAAATGAGAAATGTGGAACCACGTGATCCTTAATGCTCCTTTTACTGCCGAGAGGCTGTGAATGAAAGGCTGTGCTCATGTTTTCTGGGAGCCAGCAGCTGCACGATGCATTTATTCTGTAGGCAGCCATGCCTCGTGTGTGCCAGGTTTGGGACCCAAGAGGAGTAGGGATTCCCGGTGTCAACCTGGTAGAGCCAGGAACCTTCCTCTGCGATGAGAGGGCATTGCCCTGTTTTATTATTATTATTGTTGTCGTGGTTGCAGTTATTAAGGTGAAATTCACACTACACAAAATGAGTCATTTTAAGGTGAATGATTCAGTGGCATTTAATCCATTCACAATGCTGTGAAACCACCACTTCTGTCTAGTTCTAAGGCATTTTCACCACCCTAAAGGAGATCCCATGCCTGTGAGCACTCATCACCCCTTTACCCATCCCCAGTCCCTGGCAACACCATCTGTTTGTCTCTATGGGTTCATCTCTTCTGGATGTTTCATTTCCATGGAATCGCAGGTTCTAGGGAGTAGAACTGCCTGGGTTGAGTGACCCCTGGCGGGTCAGCAGTGGCCAAAGTGGCTGGATCCCATGGTCTGCAGAGGGGAGTTTGGGGAGGGCAGCTTCACCCCAGAGGGACTGGCAGAGTGGCAGGCACCGCGATGGGTCGTGACCCCCGCATTAGGGAGGAAACAGTTGAGAGACAGTGGACGTTGGGCAGAACTGATGCTCATGGCCAATGATTCAACCTTCTGAGCTTTGGTTTCTTCATCATTCATCATGCAAATAATGTTCCTTTCCTTGCAAGGATCTTATAAACATTAGAGATAAAATATGCAAGCCACCTGGAACTAGTAGGCATTAAGTGACAGTTATTATAATACGAGGGGGAAAAGAGAGTGCCATGTAAATAACTGTAATACTTCCTTGTGGCTCTAATCGTGCCCAGGTATTTTGCTTCCACCTGTCTCAGAGGGTTTCAAAATGCTCTGTGGACTTAAAAAAAAATCAGGACTTACGCAGTCCATCTGCCAAGTTGTACTGACAAATGAAGAAAAGGAAAGTGGGTGTGTGGGTAGTATCCCACCAACTGTGCAAAAAGAGAAAAAAAAGATGTACACACATATATGATTATACACACATAGGACGTCTCTGAAGGGAAGGAGAAAGGGTGTCTGCTTCTGCGAGATGCGTGAGGGGCTTGTGGACCAATGAGCGTGTGTGTAGGGAACTTTCTTCCTAGAAACTCCTTGACTTCTTTTGAATTTTGTAGCCGGTGCAAGTTATTACCTCGGTGGAACGAAACACTATTTGAATTTTAAGACTTTTAAAAATTCCGGGCAGCGGGACATGCAACTAGCAAGAAAGCAAGTCTGGGGGGAATTATTTTTAAATGAGAGAGGGTAAGTCTAAGAAGAAACGTGGGGTGTAAAATGGAGAAAAGGAAGGGTGGAACACACATATGCTTCTAAATGTTTTATTTGTTATTATTAAGTTTTCACTGTTTCACTTAACTAAAACAAAGTTCCGATGAACATTTTCTGAGAATGTACTGATGCTTCTGTGGAAGCATGATGAGTTATGCTCCCTTTTTCTTTCCTTCTTGTCCTATCAAGGAGGCCTGTGTCCTGAGACCCACCCCCTGAGCAGAGAAGTTCCTCCTTGGGACCTGGGAGCGGGCCTGGCAGGCTACCGTTGATGACTCTTCAGCCCGGGGCCTCATGCCTCTCAGTGGCAGCCAAGCCCGAGGGATTTGACCTAGAAGAGTGGGTGGAGAAGCCAGTCCCAAAGACCAGCAAAAATGAGCTGATTCTGGATTTTTACCTCATTACCCATTTGTTTGAAGGTCAGAACCTCACTAAACCCAGACCATTTTATCCAAAACAATCTAATGCAATGTGAAGTGAAACCCGGAAACCATTCAGGGTCATTGGCATGTTTCCTCCTAGATCCCTTTTGAGTTCATGAAATTTTGCTTTAGTTGGTTGGGTGAAAGGGGGAGAAAAGTTGGACCAATCTAATTTTCAACCCTTAAGGGACTGTGTTTCCAGTTTCTGTGTATGGAGGAAGAGGAGAAGGAAGCCAACTGTGTCTATGGGCGGAGGTTTAAAAGATCATTTTGTGACTGAGTCTGTCTTCGTAGCCTGGCGTGAGACCCACTTACCATACTAAAATGAAGACAAATAATCCCAGGGTTCAACTGGCCATGACTGAGCTCTCACTGCGCCCTTGGCAAAAGGAAGAATATCGGTATTAAGTTTAATTTTTCTTTCCAGGCAGCCCCTGGCATACTGTGAGTTCTGTGCACATGCATGAGGTGGGAACTCAATAAATATTTTTTTGTTGATCAGTTGGTAAATATAGAGCGGGTGTGCTCCTTTTGGAGGAAAGAAAGAGGCTGGCTTGGCATCTCTGCACTCTTGCAATGTGACCTTGGTTGACCTTGGACTACAAAGTCAAATCTGCACCCAGATGGGGAAGACCTGGATCATGGCGTAAGACTCAGACCTGGGAAGGCCTAGATCTTGACATAAGACCCAGACCTAGGAAGACCTGGATCATGACATAAGGCACATGCAATGTTCTTTGCACACTGTCAAGGGCTACACAAATACTGCAAGGAGTTAGAATGTCTCACTGGGGCTGTTCCAACGATACTATGAGCTCAGTGGTAGTCAACCTTGTGTGTCAACTTGACTGGGCCACAGGGTGCCCAGATATTTGGTCAAACATGATTTTAGCTTTGTCTGTGAGGGTATTTCTGGATGAGATTAACATTTGAATATGTGGACTGAGTAGTAAAGTGGACTGCCTGCCCTAATGTGGGAGGGTCTCATTCAATCGGTTGAAGGCCTGAATAAAACAAAAAGGCTGACTCTCCCCCGAGCAAGAGGATTTCCTGCCTGACCGCCTTTGAGCTGGGATATCGACTTTCTCCAAGTCTTTGGACTTGAATTGAGACATCAACTCTCACTGGGTCCTGAGTCTGCCAACCTTCAAACAGAACAGGACACCATCAACTGTCCTGGTTCCCAGACTGTAACTGAAACTATGCCATTGGCTGTCCTGTGTCTCTAGATTGTTGACTCATACCACAGGTCTTGGGATTTTCAGGCCTCTAAAATCATATTCGACAATTCTTTATAATAAATCTCTTTCTGTATATGCATCCTATCAGTTCTGTTTCTCCAAAGAACCCTAATACAGGGTCTTTGGGCAATGCATTTATAATAACATCACTAGGACGCCCCACAGGAGATGTTCCCTCCCTGCTACAGAGCATAGGATGAAAGGGCAGGAGGTCCAGAAGTATGATACTCCTTCATTTCACAAAACACCACCCAAAGGACCTGAGAACAAGAGCTGACATTCGAGTGGAAGAACCCTTTACCCTGGCCTGCAGCTGGCATTGCATTCTGTAAGATTCTTGGCTCCCGAGGTTCCTCTCTTCGTGGTTTTCAACTTTTTGACATCTGACTATTAAGTTCCTTAAAGAGGACTTTTGGGGTTGAATCTGTTTGAGAGCTTTTGAGCTTCCTGGATCTGGATGTCTATATGTCTCCCAAGGCTTCAGAAGTTTTCAGCTGTTATTCCATTAAATAGGTTTTCTATACTTTCCCCCATCACTTCTCCTTCTGAACTCCCATATGCAAGTATCTGTTCACTTTGTGGTGTCCAACAAGTCCTGGAGGCCTTATCTTTAAAATCTTTTTGTTTTCTGTCTGCCTGGTTTATTTCAAAAGAGCTGTCTTTAAGTTCAAAAATTCCTTCTTCTGCTTGATCTAGCCTGTATATGAGCTCTCAGTTGTAATTTGTTTCATTCACTGAATTCTTTATCTCCAAGTTTCTGTTTGGTTCTTTTTCTTATGATCCATATCTTGTTGAATCTCTCATTCAGATCACAAATTGTTTTCCTGAGTTTGTTGAATTTTCTGTCTGTATTCGCTTGTATCTCACTGAGCTTCCTTAAGATCATTTCTGAATTTCTTTTCTGGCATTTCCTGAATTTTATCTTTTTTGGATGATGTCAGTTACTAGATAATTATTGTGTTCTTATATCCCTATGTGGATATCTGTGTATTGAATGGAACAGTTGCCTCTTTCAATTTTATGGAGCGGTTTTCATAAGGAAAGACTTATTTCTAGAGATAGGTCCTAGCATGCTAATGGGTTGTGTGTGCTGACTCTGACTCTGGTTGGACACAGTAGTGCCTTCTCTGAGAGACCTTCTCATGCCCCCTCTGGAGGCTGAATCAGATCCTTTCTGCCTGGGTTGTCTAAGATCCCAACTCCCCTCTGCAGAGACCCTGCCACAGTTGACCTCCTCCCACTCCCACCAGCAGGGACGGTTGAGGGGCAGGGCCGGTTGCAAAGACACTTATCGATATCCAACTTCCTTCCTTTTTTGGCTGTCTTCTCTCTCTCCCCTAGCCTGGAGAATTTTATCTTCTCTGAGTACATGTGTCCAGGTGAGGATGGAGCAGTGGGAGTGTGGCATCTATCCACAGATGGAGCGATGCTCTTTTGCATCCCACATGTGCTTCTACAACGTGACCTTGCCACTCTCCCATCTAAAGATATGGCTTATTTTCTCTTTCCTTGACACTAGCTTGGCCCGTGGCTGCTTTGACCCACAGAACGAAGCTGAAGCATATTCTGGGGCATTCAAACTCAAGCACATAGAAGGCCTGGGAGGTTCCTCTTTGACACTCAGGAGAGAGTCAGATGACAGGTGAGATCAGCGGCATGAACAAATTTTCTCCCAAGTTTTGGCATGAACTTCGGGTTCCAAGTCTTTTAGACCTTGGACTTAGGGTCTTAAAACTCGAGTCTTCTCAAATACTTGTCTCTGCTGTGCGTTTCAATGATCTATTCTCAAGTTCCAAAGCCAATAGCTAGTTTTTATGCTTCCGCTATGTTTTTCCTGTAACCCCTCATCCCAAGGGCAGCGAGGACTGAAGGTTCTGCTCCCAAAGAGGGCACTGGGTGAACTCAACAGGAGACACCAGGGAATATTTAAGTGATATTTAAGTGTCTTTTCTTATCACACCAGCGACCAGGTTCTGGCTAGTTTCCAAGCTTGGCAATGAAGAGGGAAAATCTGGTGACTTCTCCCTACAAAAATGTCTCTAAGGTGTGACACCTTGGGGAAAGTGGAAATAATATTCACCCCTCACTTATATCTGTGTTTTGGGTTGTATCTCCCCAGAGCAGACCTGGAGATGAAGATTCAGGAGCAAGCAGGTGATTTGGGAGTCTCAGGTAAAGGAGGCAAAAGACAAGCGGCCCACGGAGGGTGTGTTGTGGGACCTGCTATCCCTGTGGGTGACTGGACTTCATCCCACAGGAAACTCTGGGGATGGAGAAGAACATGCCCTTCAGAGTCATCTCACTGGGTGTGACAGAGCTGGGATATTTACACACCGACTCGGTTGGTCATAGGCTCAAGCTGCTGGGGCAGGTTTAATCCCAGACCCTTCTAGTCTGTTTTGCAGGGAGCAGAGTGGCCTGCTGGACATTTTGGAGACAGCCCCAGACATAGGAGAGCAGAGAAAAGCCTGGAAAAACTGAGCACTTGGAGTCTGAGGAATGTGGGATGAAGGCCCACAGGGTCTGCTATGGTGGGTGTTGGATATGGCTCTTCCTATCTTCCAGCTGCAGTGCGAACTGGCCCTTCTCTGATTCTTCCCTGGTGGG